>JBBPDB010000036.1:5242797-5273535 GCA_037974465.1 Brachypetersius altus | reverse complement strand
AATTCAACCAATCAGATGACGACTTCGACATTCCTGAAGTGTTTCCAGTTAAGTGTACCATATGCATCAGACGTTTAACCAACGTTCCGTGGGCGTGACGTCTGAGGCTGAGACTAGGGAACTACTGACCTGAGAGCCCATGCCCAATGGCAGCCATCAACTAGATGGGTGGTGGAACGTGGTTCTATGCAGTGATGGAGCTCTTTCTAGTGCTTAAGTGGTCAACTGGAGTGACGCTGAACTAATCAGTAAAATTAGTACCGGACCTCACCAATTCTCATGTGGCTGAATGCAATCAGATCCTCACAGCAGTGTTCTCACATTATTCTTTTTACTCTACATAGTAGCGGTGGTTTAGGAGAAAGCTCAAATTTACTATTTAAATGCTTTACCACAAGATCAGCCAAGATATTTGATGTCAAAAGCTTTCTTTGTTATTTGTGCTCTGTTATTTTAGTACTATGTGGCTACTAACAGGTATAATGGAAACGTATTGTGCAAACTGAATGTCTGAATCATCGCAAGGCCAGAATACTGTCTCTGTATTAATCTTGTATATGACGTTAGTCTGCAGCAACAGAAAGCCACCATTCAAAGCCATGCACTTCCTGTGAATCATGTCCCATGTCTCCCCTTTGGTCCAGATGGGAAATGCCCTATAGGCCCACTTGGCATCATCTGTCTGCTGCCATGACAACCAGTTGCTGCAACCAGTTACCTGAAGTGTTGACGGATCACTCAGATGCTGCGCTTTTGAGGAGATCTAATGGACAGGGGTCTGCTCCGGCGGGGAGCCTGGACTGCTCTGACCCCGCCCTCCCGGGAAAAGCCATGGACACCAGTCCAGCGAACGAGGAGCCACAGTACTGCAAGCAAAAGGATGGACCGTTTCCGAACAATGTAGCCTTTGCCAAACAGAGGTATGGACTAAAACATAACCAGTTGTATGTAAATGATAACACTTCCATATACAGCGTATGTGCCTGATCTTCTCCTGCCGTGAAAAAATGCTGTAGTCAGTTTTCCAGACTCACAGTAAACCCAAGCATAGCAAAAATAACCTTTAATGGTGAAAAACCATTGGCATTGCGATTTAGTCTGAGGTTTCTGACATAAAAGTGGTGGGACAAAAACCACACAACTATTCCTTAGAAAGATGGAATCCAAGAAAATATTTATTTCACTACAACCCTCCATTAAAGGTCCGTAAAGGTTTCCTGGTTCGGATGTACAATTATAATCGAAGATATCTAAATGGTTTGGAATTTTTACATTATATGAGTTTCTTTAAAGGTGTTTCTTTGGAAAATGAAGCAAAAGGTTTTATAGAATGACTCTGAAGACCCCTTTTTGGTTTCGTAAATTTGCAAGGGATGAACAGATAAATTGATGGCCTTGTTGTAATGATGGTAAATTCAGTGTAGTCCTACTGAAAGATTCTCATTGAAAATGGAGAATAAATAAATAAATATCCTCATGTTATTTATTTTTTAGTAAAACAGGCTGTTTTAATATCAGTCGAGCTCCAGTTTGATCTCAGTTAGACTTTGGCAGTTTGAGCATTCAAAGCTGTGTGATATGTGGCCACTACTAAGCTGAGGGAGCCCCTGTGTGAGCGCTAAATTTAGCGCTTTGATTAGCGCGTGCGTGACAGCTTTGAGGTTGTTCTGTGTGTCAAAGACCAGGCCCGAACACCCCAGCCCCCCTCCAACCCCCCCAAAACCCCCGCCAGGCTGCTCCTCACAAAAGAGCGCTTTAGCTGTGCGACAGCTGCCACAGCTGCACTCGTGCAGAGAGAGAGAGAGAGAGAGCCGACGGCTGATTTCCACCGAAGCTCGGACGTTCCTCCAGCCCAGAAAATTTACTTGGTGTCAGCAGACACACCCTGTGGGCAGGGTTGAGATGTTTGTCATTTTCCAACTTTGTAATTATAAGTTACAGCGCAAGCAGTAAATAAAGCAGCGACTGGATTGATTGATTGATAGACTTTTTTTTTTAATTGGCGAAATTCCTGCAATAAAGCTTAATTTGCAGTTCTGTTGTGGTGAGAATGAGGCAAAACAGGGACACGGTGTCTCTCTAGAGTGACTTTCTGCAGGACGAGATCAACAAAATTCTCCCAAGAGAGGAAGAATATTTCAGATTTCACGCTCATAAGCTCTAATTTGATACACGAAACTGAGCTATTCATCTGCATCCTCTCCTTCAGATTTTATGATAACATGTTTTTAGAAGCCCACCTACACAAGTATGATACACAGCTCATGTCATGATTAGCAAGAAGTAAAGGAAGTAAAACTTTGTACTGACATAAGGACCTTTAATTTTACAATCATTTATTCCATTTAGAAAATGTAATTAAACTTGTGTACTAACAAAAGTAAATCAATTCTGTAACAGTTCTTGATACCCTTGACTTAACGTTGCAGGCTTCGAAGGGTCAATAAACTCAAGTCGTTGGTGGTAAAACCGCCATTTACTTTCTATCAATTTCTTTGACCTTCATCAATAGAAAGCTAATGGTAGTAAAACCTCAATTAACTTTCTATTCATTGGTTAAACCTTCATCATCTCCTTGAACTTATTATACCCTAAGGCTTAGTTTTCAGTAATCATGGAGCACCATACAAGCCTGCAGAGAGCTCTTAAGTTAAAGAACTTCATAAAAGCAAACCTGGACCATAGCAGATCTTTGTGAAAAGAGGGATTTTAACCCATGAAGACCCACTTCCTCTTACCCACATAGTACAAATCTCAGCATATAAACAAGAGATTAAGCCAGCATTTAATGTTAACTGGTGATACATTAAATATCCTACCAGTTTTTTTGACTTAGTTCATTGTTAAATCTGCCTACGAACTGTATCTGTCCTTTCTAAGATAAAATTCACACAACAAACAGTTTGGAACATCCTGTTATTGGGCATAATAGCTTTTCTGTTTTTATAGCCTACATCATCACTCCTTTGATGCCTAATACTGAGGGATTTGTGAATCACCCATTTATCATTTCAGTCCAGGAGGATTATCTTGTCTGGTACTGCAGTGTGTGTTTTTTTCATCACAGTTGGTCCTGAGAGATTGTTTTGGTGCAGGATAACCGTCCCTGTTGTTCATCCGACAGTCCTGTTGTTTATGACATTTCATAGGCGTTTCTCAAGGCTCTCTGTTTATCAAAACACGGAGCGCAGCAACTCAACCTAATCTAAGAAGATTAATGTCATATAGGGCAGTGATTAATCGGAGCTCAGCATGCATATAGTAAATGAAAACACAAATCACCTTTGTACAGTGTTATTATTCTGTATGATACACCCAAAGCAATAACAACTATGGGTCCTTTCATGGGTTTCATTGGAGCAAGAAGACAATAGACACTGTTTATGTTTTTCCAGATTATAGAATATGAGAAAAATACGTATCAAAAGGTCTTACAAACAATCATGTTACAGATGTAGGGTGAATGTAGCACTAGGAGTCGAGCCCATAGAGTCTTAATTGTATAATATGGGGTCTATGCCCAGGCTTGAGGGGCAAGGACCCCACTGGCGGGCAATGGTGGGGCACCAGTTGTACCCCCATGTTACACCAACCACATAGAGCTAGTCATCACTACCTTATAAGTCCTGGAGCATCCGCTTACCTCAAATGAAACCTGCTTTGTTAGTTTTGCACTGGAGCTACACAGCAGTTAGTTAATATGTGTTATGCCTTGTTATGCCCAGTTAGTATTATTCAAAGTTTATGCCTCAAACATGTAGGACTTTATCTTAAATAGATTTATTTATAAGAATCAGAAAACTTCAGTGATGCCAGAGGACACTGCTTAAGTAATGACTGCAGAGACACAGAGACAAGAACAGTGTAAAGTAAAGTACAGTGGCCCCTTTTTGTCACGCATGAACACACTACAGCACAGCACACAGTGTGAACAATGTGAAGTTCTTTATTTAACCCATTCACCAAGTGAAGCAGGGGGCTGCCACCAACAGGGGTGCCAAGGAGCAGTGTGAAGGGACGGGGCTTTGCTCAAGAGTACCTCAGTGGTGCAACTAGCAGTCTTGGGATTCAACCCTACGACTTTCCGACCATAGTAGCAACTCCCTAACAACTAGAGCACCAGCTAAACTCCAAATAAATCCAATTAAAAATTTGTAGGAAGAAAATGAATAAATAAAGCCCAAAAATACAACAACGAGACACAGCGCAGTCATAGCATGCTTGCAGCAGGCTCGCACTTTCTGTATTTTTTTTCTGCATTATATTCACATTATGAACTGCTGCTGTTTCTAATCATCTTCCTTCTCTCCTTCCCTCCAGTCCATTAGGGGAGCGGCCCATGTGCAGGATCTGTCACGACGGAGGCGGGCAGGAGGAGCTGCTGTCCCCGTGTGAGTGTGCGGGGACGCTGGGTACCATCCACCGCAGCTGCCTGGAGCACTGGCTGTCCGCTTCCAGCACCAGCTTCTGTGAGCTCTGCCACTTCCAGTTCAGCGTTCAGCGCAAAGCACGGCCTTTGCTGGAGGTACAGTGACTACAGCAGCGCTCTCGCTTCGTGAGAAAACACAGCCTTGTGAAGTTTGTGGTTAACATCTGTGTGTTGCCTTTGCCCACGGAAGACGAAGAGTGTAGCCGGAAACAGAAATAGAAGTAGATGGAGATGATAGAGAGAGAAAAAAAAGGAGAGAAAAGATAATCATCTGATTTTCCAAAACAGAATACAACAGAGTAAAGTGATCAAAAGTTAATATTCTGGTTAGAAGTGTACAATTAGAACACAGGCTTCGTTCCCTGGACACTTGTTCGGTTCTGTTAGTCATTCAATTTAATGAAGGACCCATTAGATCAACTAAGCACTGTACATGTTTCTAAATTCAATATGTCTTTAATAAAAGTTCTATTAATAAAATATAGCATTAATATAATAACACTAACATTCCATGAATTTGTAAAGCCCATTCCTGGCAACGTATATGATGACGAAAAATATATTTTTATAGATTTATAGAGATTTATAGAGGCAACGGTTATTGACAGTGATTCATTATTATTATGATTCACTTTTGGTTTCAGGTTTATCTGTCTTGAATGTTTGGAAACTGTCGGAGGCTGAATAGACACATTCAGTATGTTATATTACATTACATTCATTTCGCAGACACAGTGACTTACAGTAGAAGGAAACATTCAAATTTCAGGAGAGGAGTTTCAGGATGTTTTGGATTCTGCTGCTTTGTACTTTCCTTAGTGTTGCTCAGGGCAATGTACCCAACTCATTATTTTGTTGTCTTAATATTCTTAAGCTTATAAAATCAGAGGACAGAGGTTTGTTTGGATAGAGGTTTGTTAACTGCAGATACGATATGTAAATATATACATTTTATGAAATAGGGGATCAATAAAGGCAAATATGTTCATTCCCATTACTTTAAAATTTAATTTTTAAACTTTTAATGATGCCACTAAACTTTCTGCATAAGACAGCCTCAAAATAAAAACATTTTATAACAATCAGTCAACCGTAAATGAGGACCACTAACTCTAAAGATGCTATAAATTAACGCACAATAGAAATCTTTAAGCTATATTGTAACTGCATTCAACTCTTACATACTGTAAACAGAATAATATGACTCTATACATGCCAAGGAACAATCAGTTTTAGGGGTTTCCGCTTGTTTTTTTATGTGCTACCATCAGCATAACATGTTAAAGTTCATTTTATTTGAAAATAATAAATTAAAAATATGAGCTAGTTAACTAACTTTAGAATATGATGTTGGATGATAAATTTAGTATCAATAAATCTACGTCCAGTTATTCATAACATATAACTGTGTATAGAACGGTTAAATATGTTTTTGTCCCTCAGGGAATTTCACCATTAGGGTCCGCTGACTGTTCGGATGTGTGTGTGTCTGTGTGTGAGTTGGAGAGGCATAAAAGAAAACAGTGTTTGTGTGTGTGTGTGTGTCTCTGTCGTGCACAGATGGAATGTGATGGCTATGTGAGCAGAGAGCTGAGGGCAAAAACGCTAATGAAAACCACCAACTGCAGTGTATCAGTAAAGAAGTAATGAACAACTTCTCAATAGATTTGCCCCTTAAACTTGATCTCTTCTGATCTGATGGTGCTCCTGTAGCAGTAGTGCAGCATGATTTCCTTCCTGATGTCTGTAAATGATTGAAGCTGCCTCAGACAGATTCTCCAGGGGGACGAGTAGCCTAAACATCCTGATTAACATCCCAGTGATAAGGATTTAAACACAGAGATAATCTGATTGTATAATGCACTCATTAGGTTCCCATTTTCATTTATGTGGGGTGAGAAGACCGGCGGCCGGATGAAAGCCCCATGCCGATAGCTTAAGCTAGCTAGCATCCTCCTGCTGTGTGTGTGTGTGTGTTGCAGCATAATTGCAGTACAACTCGGCCTGTTTATTCACTATCCACTTACTCATCCCTGCATGTTCGCACGGTGCTAATTACACCCCCAGTGACAAAGCAAGACTCACAGCAACGCTCTGCAGAAATGTAAATTTTTGAACTGGCAACATCAGGCTCCACACTTACACTTAGATCTTTTCTAGTATCCAACCATTTTTCACCCATCAAGAGTCTTTCTGTGTACAGCTAAAACCTATTTTACAATTAACGCACGTGCCATGGAAGATTAATTCCATGGAAGACTAAAGATGTAATGATTTCAATACAGAAAAAACTGTCAAATTATTGTATTGACTTTAATATCTCATGCATGCCTCAGGGTCTCATTTAGTGTCACTCATGGAACCACTGTCAGTAATCAACAGTGGATATCGGGTGCATCCTATTGGATTAAAGTGGGTGGGGAAGTGGGCGGGGTTTATGTTTTTTCTCCTATTTAGTCTAGAAGCTATGGAAATTTATATTAAACAAATCATCTCTCAACTGTAAAAACACTGCATAACAGAAACATTGTATAGACATTAATAGTATAGATGTAAAAATAGTAAAGTGGAACATATCCTCGCTGCCAGGCGGAAACCTCATATGTCCAAAACGGCTATTTTTCAGGAAACTGAAAAAACTATTGATATTCTAAATAAATGAATACTGTGTCAAAAATTGGTATAACAGCTTAAGATATGATTATATAACTGTGTGTAAGGTTGTATTGCCAATATTTTTGCAGAACCTTTCTTAAATGGATTTACGTGGTTTTTGACCGGCAAATATGGACATAGGAGTTCGTGCCATTATTGATTTTAGCGGCCGCGCTGCGTCTAGACATAGCCTCTGTACATTACTGTACATATATTGAGATCAATTAACAGACACTTTATTAAAGCCTACAGCTTGTCTAACATGGCTGATCAGCCTTTGTTCGCTCAAAACTCGGACCAGTGATCTGACAAACATTACAGAAGCCTGATGATGATCAGAGGGAAATGTTTAACCTGCAAACTTACCGTTTACTCGCACGCCTCCTCCGCATCAACATCTCAGGAACAATTCAGTCAAAATACTTTTCTTTAAAAACGTATTCAGTTGTGTTGTCGCTATACTTTACTTCCAAGGAGATCATTTTGAATACACAGCATCACTACATGTCTTCTTCTAGCTACTAACTGGCTCAATAGTGCCATCTTCATGAAAGGAGTAAAAACAGCAGCTAGAATACAACAATGAATATATATTTTTTATTAATATAGTAAATAAAATATTAAATTCACTTTATAATACACACCACTAGCTCTACATCATTTGTTAGTGAATATATCTCGGGGTTAGTGTTTGTTAAGAGGCCACTTGTCTTAGGCTGATGTGGCGCTGGCTCCCGAAGAAACTAATATGCTAATTTACGATAATGTGATCCAGGCCAAGACCAGACCGGCTCCATCTTAGAGTAAGGAGCACCCGATAATGAAATTACACCCTGCATCCCCATACATCACCTTCAAACAGTGTTGACAGCATAATGTCTGTTGCTTCCTTATTATGCGCAGCCTGGAATCCAATTAGGCTTATAGAACGTCAACCGTGAAGAAATATCTGCTGATTACTATCCTCTCCACAAATAAAGAGCAAGCCTATCAATGTTAGATCTGTTCTTAACAAATAATGTCTTAATTGGTGTCTTTAATCTCACAGATGTCTAGCACTATTCTTGGCAAAGGAAGTGACAATTTGATACTTCCTTATTTCGTTAGTGGGATGATAAAAAAGAATCCCCGGTATTTATGAAGCACCTTCTGCAAGAACACAGAGTGCTTCTCAAGAAATGCACAAAGTCAAGAGAACAGTTTAAATTAGCATGGTAACATTTACAATAAGAATACACTTATAAAGGTTTATAAATTATTAATAATCAGATATAAACCATTTATAAACCACAAGTAAGCAATTATAAATAAGTTATAACAGTTGCTTAATATATCTTGCTTGTCATCTAGTATTTCTTAACTTGCTACTACCATTAAAACACCACATCTTGCTTAATAGGGAAGCTGCATTTATGTTATAACTCGTTTATTACTTCGTATTAATGATTTATGAATGGTTTATAACCTAATGAACAACATGGTTATAAATCATTTATATACCCTTTATTGGGATGGTCTTATTGTAACATGGTACCATGAACAATCCAGTGTATAAACAGATTAAATGAATCAACTGCATAAAGAATGTCTGTATTTCTGAAATGCATTTTTGTGTTTGTATGTATTTCTGAAATTACAGTTATTTAACCACCGACCACTGTGTTCTCCTCTAGTGGCTGCGCAACCCTGGGCTGCGTCAGGAGAAGCGGACATTGTTTGGAGATATGGTGTGTTTCCTGCTCATCACGCCATTGGCCACCATCTCGGGCTGGCTGTGTCTGCGGGGGGCCGTGGACCACCTGCACTTCTCCAGCAGACTGGAAGCCGTGGGCCTGATCGCTCTCACTGTAGCACTCTTCACCATTTACCTCTTCTGGACCCTGGTTAGTAACACCCATCATGTAGCCCAGCTCACAGCACATTTTGGGCATAATCAGTTTAAGACTAAGGCTGGAAAACACAGGGTAGCTTTGGTCATGTTGTCATTAAGTGTAAGTGCAAGTGTGTAAAGTGGCAGTTTGTCACATGTGAACACACCACAGCACACAGTGTGAACAGTGAAGCAGCAGGTTGCCAGCAAAGCAGTGCCTTAGGGAGCAGTGTGTGGGGGTGGTACCTTACGCAGGGGTACCTCAGTTGCTATTGGCTGTCCTGGGATTTGAACCCATGACCATACAATCCCCAACCACCAGACCACTAAAGAACCCATTTCATGGAAAACTGAAATGTAGTAAACTACAGTTGATGGCCTGCTTGTTTGGGAGTTGCATCTGTGATCGGAAGGTCATGGGTTCAAATCCAAGGACTGCCACTGGCTGCCCACTGCTTCACATGGTGGATGGGTTAAATGCAATGGGTTAAACTTTACCTTTACTTTATTTTACTTTAAACATTGTTTTGAAACGTCATATTTTTAATTCATTTTAATTCAACCATGAGTACATTTCCACCTGCCCGTCATTTATGGCAGAATGAAGCCGAGTTAAGGTGTGGTGGAAAAGTCAATTAAAAAATGGTCAAGTAGAAATGAAGTCGTTTTAATACATTAACATCTGCTTGAAGGGAAAATATGAAATGCAGGTGAAATGTATGGGGTTTTAATATCTAATTATAACCCTGGCATGTGATGACTGTTCTGCAGCAAAGACAAAGCCAAAGCCAAAGTGTGCAATACTGAAGTGTCGGTTGTGCAAATACATTTAAACTGCAGTCAGATGTTCAGAAGCCCCTGAGAGAAATTCCCAGACGTGCAGCCGGCAAGTCCAAATGTCCCTGAAAATTAGATGTTGTTTACTTGCTTATTGATCTGCAAATAAACAAACTTCAGTACAGCTGTTTACTGATGTTTACTGATTGCTGGTTGTGGCTGTTAAGGCAAAGTGTTCCTTAAAGGTTTGTTGAGATGCATTTTTCATGAAAGCATATGTCACATGAATAGACTGAAACACGACATGCCGCATTACACTCCCCTCTAGGCAGGGAGTCTCCACAGAGCTTTTCTGGATGTGCCTCGTTTCAGATTGTCCTCAGTGGGAGGCAGCGTGTTTAGTGTAATTTGCTCTCAAAGTTTGGAACTTACACCCACAAAGTCTCTATGATCTCTCATGTATTGCAGCCTTCACACTGCTATTTCCAACAGTAAGAAAAGCTTCATGAAATGAGTAGAAAACGTCTATGGAAAGTCCAGATTTTAAACCATTACTGCAGTTATAAGTAAAACAGATGGTATTTCATTATGATTTTTAAAAAAAATTGTATTGCATATCATTTTCCATTATATTTGTCATTTGTTGGAATAAACAGAAAACATCAGTGCGGACCCGAAACTGCTGACACAGATTGAATATAAATGTTAGTCATTGTGAAACTTAACATGTAAATATTCATATTGCATAGTTATGTTAAAATAGTGTAGCAAAACAACAGTTAAATTAAAGTCATTAAATCAGAGCTCCTTATTACATTTTCACTATACAGTTGTCTCAAATTGTCTCCATTTGTTGCTCCTGCTTATAGCCACTGCAGTGTTTACATTTACTTGTCATGTTTTGCTATGTTTGGTTTTATGGACTTGAATTTGAGATGTCTTGCCTGTTTTGTATTATGCTCACCTCACTGCATGTATGAATAATGACATATTCAACTGAAATGACAATGAAATACAAAATAAAGTGCAGTTCACAAGAAAGAGTTAAATGAATGGTTCCAGCTATGAGGCTATATATATTACACTACCAGTCAAAAGTTTGGACACACCTTTTCATTCAACAATTTCCTTTGTTTTTATTATTGGCTGCATTATTGGCCGCAGATTAATACTGAAAACATCACTCTGATGACAGCTTTGCATCAGTGTTCTTCATCAAGAGAACGTTAGTGGAATTTCTTGCCTTCTTAATGTTTTTGGGATCATCAGTTGTGCGGGTCGGGTTGGTTAGTACACAGTTAGTGATTCTGTTCCACTACGGTTCTACTGCACATTATGGCAAGAACCACTTAAGTAAAAAAACAACAGTCCATCATTCCCTTATTACAAAACATATTCTAGTGTTTAACTCTTTCTTTGTTTACTGGATAACTCCATGTGTTCCTTCACCATTTTGTTTGTTTGCAATATTAATCTACAATGTAAAACAATAAAAACAAAGTAAAAACACTGAATGATAAGATGAGTGTCCAAACTTTTGACTGGAATTATATATATATATATATATATACATGATAGAGAGATGTATGGATATATAGATATAATTATTATTAAATAATATTGAGATGCTCTTGAACAACCTTTGCAAATCTAACCCCTTACTGTATCTTTGTACAGGTGTCCCTCAGGTATCACTGCCGTCTGTATAATGAATGGCGTCAGACCAATCAGCGGGTGGTGCTTCTTCTCCCAAAATCACATGGAGAGTCACAGGGCAACCCATCCCTGCCTGGACTGCCACGGGCCAAACGACCATCCAAAGAAACCATAGTGTGACTAACTTGTGAAGGCGTGGACGCAGATTAGCCTGAATTAAACGGAAGCAAGTCTGTTCAGTGGATACTGGACTTGCAGAGACACACTGGCGATGCTGATGTTCCTGTTTACTCTGAAAAGACAAAGACTACTGACAAAGCATGAGGATGTGGGTTGGTGTTTCCGAGCTTTGGGAAAAGCCAGCTGTTGGCTGGGATCTTTTCTTTCATAGTGTTAGCATAATGCTAACATTAGGTGTGAGCTATGTCTCTGTCACTGCTTTTTGTTGATCCCTGGTAACATTAAGCGACACGGATCAATAAGCCTTTTCTAGCCCAGCTTTTAGACTGAATAGTTTCTTTCTGGGTGTTTGGTCATCATCAGCATGGATTTACAGGAATCTTTTTTATTTTCAGCTGGACTCATACTTGGTGTAACAAGGTGAAGGGTGCCAATATATATCCAGTCCACAGAGGAAGTTTTGCCAGTTTTCTTTAATACACTATTTGTCGGTTTCCTATGCTGGGATTAAGCCTAGTCCTGGACTTCTTTTTTCTTTTAAAGGAAAATGACTAGTGTTAATCCTTGCCCAGAAGACCAGGTCCTAATGTGTTCTGACTCCCCTTCTAAATAGTGCGTTCAGATACTTTAAAGTGCACCTATTCTGTATGGACAAAAATATTGGGACGCCTGACCATTTCACCAACAGGGACTTTTAATGACATTGCGTTCAAGTACATAAACTTGAATGTGGAGTTGCAGCTATAACAGCTTCCACACTTCTTGGAAGGCTTTCCACAAGACTATGGAGTTTCTGTTGGAATTTGTGCTCATTGTGTTGAATGAGGTTGAGGCCAGTCAAGTTCTTCTACACCCAATATGACCAACCATGTCTTTATAGACCTTGCTTTGTGAACTGGGGCACAGTCATGCTGGAATAGAAAAGTGTCTTCGGAGGTAAAGGGCCTTGTCCAAATTCTGAAAACATATGTCTCCCTATACTTTTGTCCATAGTGTATTTACACAGAAACGCATGACCAGTAGAATAGGACATGCCTGAGCAGCCACAAATGAGTCTAAGGTCACCAAACTTGATGAACGGTATAAAGCTGTCCAGCATTGGACTGTGGAGTGTTTGGAACCTACCTCTCTGGAGTCCAATCTATTGGGGCCAATTGGAGCAGCATTTATAATCCAGAACCAATCAACATCAATACCTTACGAATGGCTAGTGGCTTAACAATCAGATTTGCACAGCAATGTTCCAGAATAGAGTTTGAGACTTCCCAGAAGAGTAGAAGCCATTACTGAAGCGAAGGAAGGACAAACCTCCGATTCATTACCTTGATTTCAGAAGAAATGTTGAGCAAATGTCTCTAAACCTTTTGAAAACAGAGAAAATCTGAGAAAACAGGGCTGAATACTGAGAGAACCAAAACACAAAGGCTGGTCTGCTGAATTCCAAGTAGACCATCAGTCAGTTTTTCCCCTCCCCATAACACTTTGGAAACTGTGGGCCAAGTCTAGCAGAAAGGGAAATTAAGTTCTTAATTGCAGTGTTATGCAGAATGTGGTTCCTGTACATGGAAATTGTAATATAAGTCTTTCATGCTTTCTGTTTCATTGAGATCTTACAAGTAATTCATTTCAGTTAATACGGTCATGTGCTGCTGGACGTTTTGTTGTGGGTGACCTCAAGCTCTGTAATAGATGAGTGTGTCACCAAGAGACATTCGCTCCAAGCTTTTGGCCTTAAGATAATGCGTCTTCTGTGGTTCGCGCTGGACTGAATTCAGTCCAGCAAACCGTGAAGAGGAACTCCAAACATATAATCAAGTCAAATGACTCCCTCTGATTTTAGCGAAGGTTCAGCTAAAAGCCATGTGGTCTGCTCAATAGCTCCACTGCTATGTCTATTTTGAAGGCCCGTATTCATAAAGCTGCTTGGGGTCGGAGCGCTGATCTTCGATCCGTTTCTATATGTAAGATTAACAAATAAAAAGGGGGAAGATCAGTATTCCTACTTTGAGATGGTTATGAATACAGTTCCAGTTCTTTATCCTCACTGTGATGTGTAGCTAGTTAACGTTTGCTTTTCTTATTCTGATGAAAGGGCTTGCAAACTAGGCAGACACTGAGAATATTTTTGAATTCTCAACCCGTTTTTCCCTCGAGTTCACCATGAAAGTGTTTTCTTTTTGTAAATGTAATAAAATTTTAAACACATCATGATGTTGGCTCTGTTTCTTTGCCTGAAGGGTGCTCCAGTAACAACTGCATGAATAATGCACAGCTTTATTCTTCAAAATGGATTTGCAACTAACTCTCAACCAGTGTTCTGCTTGACCATCGTTAAAAAGGTTGGAATGTCTACGAGCCTTTGCAGTTTTTCTGATTTGACTTAATTGCATTGGCAGCATAAACCAATCCTCAATACTAAACCAAGTATCTTGACTTCAGTAGAATCAAAACACCAATTTACCAAATGAGTAGATGCACAAATGTACTAAATAACTAGAGCATGGAGCTGCTTACAGAAATGATAGGAAAATAAGAACTTAAGTTTTTGCTGTTTTTTTCCAAAGCATTGTTCATTCAAGAGGTGTGACCGATTGCAAAGCAGGGCAGGTGCAGCCATATACAAACAACTGAAACAAAGGAATTAATAGTTAAGAGTAAGAAATAAAGAATGGTTTTCTTTTCCTCATGGATAGACACAACACACAAGAGTGTGGCAATGTGAGTTCCAGGCCTGGATTTGACTTGACTGTGTTCTTGCACAAAAATTAAGTACTTTGTAATTTTGGTTCATATTTTTGCTGTTGGAGTAATTAACAGGCACCCAAATCTTTTCTGTAAAAATATGTCTAAAATGTAATTATGGTCATGCAGTTTTCAATGGGGTTTATCACGTATGAAATAAACAATAACAAAAATCGCTGCTTGTATAAGCCAACTCCATTGCCAAGTCATATCTCCAGTGTTAAACTGAAAAGAAACTCGACACTCAACACATCTTGGCTGATTGACTACATCGGAGATTTTTCCTGAAGGGTTCCTTTAAAAGACTCGGTTTCATGACTCCTGAAGTCATGAATAATAAACATACGTTTAACAAGATCATGGATAACAAGGTCTTAGATAAACTATTACTAAAATTCTAGGAAAAAAATAGCCCCACTGAGTGATGTTTCATGAAAAACAAAACGAGTAAATACGTTACAAGAAAAACCCTTCACGGGAGACAACAGATAGAAAATACAACAAAATTTATTAACCTTTCAAACAGTAAAGGTTACAGCAAAAAAGCATGCAAGTGACATGACAACCCACAATCCTAATAATGGTAAAGCCAAAATCAAAAGGTAGGCATAAAACTACTGTCAGTTCGGTAAGACTGACAAAAGGGCTTAAAATAAGCAAATTCAATCTCAGGCAGTTACGGGAGGTAATTATTTATGTGACGCGCTTGGCTGCATTAGTATATGCGAATGTCTAAGCAAAATGAGCTAGATACTGTGTAGTCAATGAACAGAGTGCATACATAATTGCTGGTAAAGTACAGTAGCTCAAAAAGAGTGATGCTAGCTTCCATGTTATTATGGATATAACCTTCAGGAAATGAATATAATGACTTAAATAATAATAATAAAAAAGGTTAGTTTGTGTTACTTGATCGTTTTTTTTGGGGGGGGGCGGGGGGGCAGGGGAGGAGGAACAAACCATTCAATCATAACGACCTAAGAAGTGTCTTGGTTTTGCCCCTTCCTTAACTCTAGAGTGACACCATGTGGTGCATCGACTTCTGCGTGAGTGACAGTCCTCAGGATTAAACACTAATAAACTATGAACCCACCTGGCGGCTTGCTCTTCAAGAGTGACTTCCAAACTGGCAGTCCAGTTCGACTCCCATTTGTCTTGAGCTAGTCTACATTCCATTATATGTAACAACCTCTCCAGCTAAAAACTAGAAAGCTAGTATAAAATTATAACTTTTCTATAAAGAGGCCTTTAAAATGCTATCCTTAAAAAAAACCGAGATACACATTTAAAAAAAGTAAGATCACAGCACCTGGAGGACCGGGCGATTTTGCAAAAGCTGCCTAAACTGTCAAAGCTCTCAGTCCCCACTGATCACAAATTTGGTTTATACAAAGCAGGTTGTGATGCATACTTCTGCACGTATGCATGCACATACAAAATCAAAATAGAAGTGTACCAAAAAAGATTACAATCATTTTAAACTAAACAAGAAAAAAAATTCACACAGTTTATAATACACTAGTGATACAAAAATAGTTCTGAGGTGGTTAAAGTATTGGCAGCTGAGACTGGTTGTAGTGGAAGTGTAGTGTTGCTGTGATCACATGATTGAGCAGCCTCTCTTGGCAGCACGTGGATCTCCCTGCAAAATAAAACAGGAGTATTTACCTTCCATACTGAATTACTACACTGAGGAAAGAGACAACACATCTCGAGTTAGAGGAAAGGGGGCAAGATTCCTTTACATAATTTCCAGTTAAAGGCAGCACAAAACTGGACAAACTGGTTAAAAACTGAACACATGCTGCAAACTCTGAAAAGCCGTTTTAAGATAACATTTCATCACAATTGGCCTAAACATTTTTGTCTTCACACTTAATTTTTGCAAGCACATGTCTCACTGCTATTGTTGTGTTATTAATATAGTGTTATTGCCACCATTATTGTAAGGTGTTGCATCTAACCTGCTGATGGAAAAGATGTTCCTCAACGACCTCCACGCCCTCGTCATCATCTTCCTCTTCCTCCTCGACTATTGCAGTTTTGAACACTGTACTTCTTACAGCAACTTCCTGTGAAATAAATAAATAAAAGTACAGTCACATTCAAGCACATCCATGCTGACACCTGCTGGACACCAAAGCAATTACACCTCTCAAACAAGCACTGCTGGTGCAACTCACAGCCTTGCCAAATGCGTCTCTCAACTGAAAATGAAACTGGACCCATGTCACAGTGCATCTAATAAGGCATTGGTTCTTACCTCTCCCTCTGCATTGGTCAAGACTACTTTCACATTCTCTCCAGTGCCCCAGGAGCTCTGGTTCTTCCAGAGAAGATCAGTTGGAGGGCTGGAACTCACGCCAGCATTAGATGCCCAAACCTTCAAACAAACAAATAAACCCATACATTTTAGATATACAGAACAAAAAGAACATCGTTTTCCTGGTTATTGCTTTGGTAATTTGTGGGAGTGTTTGTTTAAAATGTGCATGTCACTAATGTTTTATACACCACACTTCCAAAAATTCCAAACAATATTTGGAGAAAATTTGAAAATAAAACCTATAAATAATGTATTATACCTTGGAAATGTTAAACTATACAACACTCTTACATTATTTTACAACTGCAATATAGTGATGTTAAGCATGTACATGTGTAAGCTGATCCCATCAGAAACTGGATCAGGTGTAAAGCTGCGGGAATACAGCATGTAGAATAACTGCTATACAAAACACCACTGCACTTACAACACATAGAGGCATTTCGTCTTTTTTTTACACAGCTTACATTGCCGTAGTTCATAAAAGAATAGCACCCTGTGCATTTTATACACACACTGCTGCAAATGACCATGTCAGTGAAAAGTATTGCAGGAATACAGAACAATGATCTTGTTTTCATATTTGTTGCAAAATGTAATGAGACTAGGCCTGGCAGGTGGCAGGTGTGTTGCCTGTGACAATAACTTTTTGCACATGTTCAAATGCAGTTGAATTAGAAGATAATTAATAGAATGCTAATTAATCACAAAGCTTTGTCCCAACTCACATAGCACAAAGACATGTTATTGTCTTGCAAGACTGTTGAATCACTTCTGTGACATTGTAGAGTACTTATACTTCAATCATGTAAAACAGCAGGTGTAGGCAAGACTTACAGTGACTTTCTGACCAGCCTTGAGGACATATTTGGGTGTAAACTTGTAGGTAGCCGAAGTATCTCCAATAGTCCTGGTCATCTCAAATCCTACCATTGGCTGGTCCTACAAATAGCCACACATTCCATTAGAATTACAAAGCAAGTGTATTTGTAAACTTCAGCACACTAACAATGCTTTCAAGAAGAGATTTATATTTAAAACATGTAGAAAGACCCTCCTCATTGTCTCGGACCTGATCAGACGTGTTGTGCAGCCGGATGAACTTGCCGTCCACGTCTAGCTCGTCAATGCAGACATTGCCAGTGGCAGAGGCAGAGTGGGCAATACTGACGCTGCTGCTGGCCTCAGACTCCTCTACATCTACACGCTTCCTCTTCCCACGCGTAGTCCGAACACTGCGGCTGGACGAGGCCCGGGACACCGTTACACGAGACGACGGGCTGGGAGAGAGCTTCAGCCTAATGGAGAGAGGTAGGGTGAGATGGAGAGGGAGGGGGAGAGAGGGAGAGAGATATTTAGTGATGTTTAAAAATATCAGTATCAGCACCAATCATGTTCAGTTTCACAGCCCTCCATTTACATGATATGCACACTTTACCCACAACTTTCAGTAGTGAGGCACATTTGCATTCTCAAGTTAACAAGTAATTTACATATTTTAAAGACAGCCCAACAGTTTCCTCAAACTTTGTGTGGCTCTGCACATTTGAGAAAATAAGCCTAAAAAAATCTGAATCATTTAGATTCTGACCTTTCCTCCTCTCCTTCAAGCAGTTTCCTGTAGGCATTGATCTCCATGTCTAGGGCCAGTTTGACATCCAGCAGCTGCTCATATTCTTCCAGCTGCAGCTGCATTTTGGCTCGGACCTCAGCGATCTCGCGCTCTTTCTCTGCAAGCATCCTGCGGCTCAGGTCCTTCTCTTGTGCCAGAGCAGCCTCCAGCTCATTGATACGGTCCTGCCAGCCTCGAGTCTACCTCACACAGAGGAAGTCGGTCAGAAACACAGCAAAAGAAAAGGGTCCCAAAAAGGTAAAGTAAAGCAAAGTTTAAACAATTTCTGATTTCAAAGCATAAACAAATACTTTGTCTTTCACCTGGTTTCACTGTCTGTCTACCTTACACATCCAGATTTCTTTCTCTCCACTCTTCTAATTCTGCCTTCTCATTTACCTGCTCCTGTCCCTCCCTTCCTCCTGTGCTTCTGCTGCCTCTGTTCAACCTGTCTCTCCTTCCTGTCAAATATAGTAAACCCTACACTGCTGAAGCACACATCAGCCATCATTCTGACAGTCTGATAATTGGCAGACTGCCCACATGAGCCAGAATTGGAGCACAAGGAAAAAATATATTTGGCAATTATGTTACATATAAGCTGTTTACTCATCATAAGTTGGTTTATTTGTAAAACCCAACAGGGCTGGTAGAGATGAACTTGAAAGACAATATAAGTGTATTAAAGTAAACTGAAATACGGGTTCTAAAAAGAATACATTTTAGAAATATCTTTGAGTGAATAAAACAAGTGGTCCCTGAACATACTAACATGAAATAGTATTGAATGTCAAACTGAGGACCATAAACAGTCAACACATATATACAAAAACAGGAAGTGCCCAGTTACTCAAGCTTTTGCATTAGTTAGGCAAGACAGTGTTACGCCCTTTCCAAATTAATGAGAGAGTTTGAACACAATCTTTCTAATCGTATGAGGCTTACACTTGAATTAAGCATTTTCCAATCATATAATTAAGATATGATAACCCTTTTCCATGGGTGTGAAATGGGTGTGTATCTATTGCGCAGCACAAAAACATGCACAACTAAGAACACACAAAGGGTATCGCACAAAGCAGAAATTCTTAGCTCAGCCTCAAAACCTAACCCTGAAGTCAAGCCTGGCCATCAGGAAAGGAGCTGAGGGACACTCCTATTCAACAATCCTAAACTTTTGGCTTAAGGTATCTGGCCAAAACAAAATTTCTGCTTTGTGGCAATCACAATAACAAAGGGTGTTAATTCCCACAGAAATCCCACCACTAACAGTGAGCAAATGCCCCAACAATAAGTAGAATACAGAGTACGTAAAAGTGAGAAACGGTGTGACAGTGGTGATGCATACCTCCTTCTGCAGGCTGGCCAGCTGAGCTGTCAGACTGTCCACTCTCAGCGCAGACTCCCTCAACTCCTCACGAGCCATGCTGGCCGAACTGCTGTTCATCTCGGATGATAGACGCACGTTCTCCAGCTGAAACGCACAGCAGACTCAGTAAGACAGTCCTCTGAAGAAGCAAACTACCACAGAGAGGAACTGAAGCACAGTTTCTGCACAGAGACTGGAAGGAAGTGCAACAAAAGTGCAGATGGTGAGAGAGGTGTAAAGGGTACATCAGAAATCTGAGGGGGTGAGCATATCTCTGCAAACAAAGATCCAGCTGTTTCAAGATATCATCTGCAAATGACATTATCCATAAGCAACCTTCACTGCATATGCTTCATTATTTGCAGCCATGCAAATTTATTGATCTACAGATCATTTTTCTGATGCAAAGTCAGACACTACTCAAAATGTATAGAAGCTCAAGTGAAAATCACTAATTATGCATGCACACAAAATGCTTTTGCAGCATATTTTGACTTCTGAGACTTGCAGCGAAAGTGAATGTTTCAGCACACTGGATCACCTGATGCAGACTTTCAGCTTGCACTGGAGAATCATACTTTCACATGACAAAACCCAGCCATGCACACAAGTTCATGTCTTTCATGCACACACACATAATGCCATTTCACTGGAGATTAAGATACAGGCACGCTCATGTGATACTGTCTTTCCTCTGATCTGTTACAAACAGTTCCAAAACCATAGAAGGAACGTTTTCTAACCCAGTAGTTGCCAACCAAGTTCTTTGATCAGGTTAAAATTAAATATATACTAAATGAATCACTGTTAAAAAAGGAATAAACAGGATAAACACTGTTGCCTGAACTCTTGCCCAAAGTCTGCTTTAGACATCAGGGTTTTAAGGTTGGGGACTCAAATGTTAGCATGACTTTCAAAACATTTAAAATGTCATTCCTGTTAGTATAAATCAGCATTCTCTTTACAAGAGTTTTTGATCAACAGAGGTAGCTAACCAAGGCAACCAAAGTTGAATAAAGAGGTAGAAATGGTCGCACTTATATAGTTATATAAAACTGTTCTGAACGCTCAGTGTACTGCATTATTTAAAGAGTTTTTTGCATTATATACTGCCCACATATATTTTAAATTGGAATACTCCCTTTGAAGTTAAACACTTAAAGGTAATGATAAATTTACATTTATGGCATTTAGCAGACGCTTTTATCCAAAGCGACTTTCATTCTCTAACTACAGGGGGCAGTCTCTCCCTGGAGCAACTTGGGGTTAAGGGTCTTGCTCAGGGACCCAGTGGTGGTGCTGAAGGTAGGATTCAAACCCATGACCTCTTGGTCTGGAGGCAAGTATCCTACCCACTGAGCTACCTCCACCCCCCATCACACATTTTATAAGTACAGTACACCAAAACATTTCTCCACCTGTTAGTGTCTAGTTTAAGATTCTTCACCTTTCAGTGAATAACTTTTGTAAGCATCTGATCAGAAAAACATTCAGAAAAACATTTTTCAGGTCAATAAGCATTAATATTTAGTACTCACAAAACTATTAGTCCAAGTGAATGTTTTTAAAATATATATTATATAAAACCACTGCTTAAGAGGGGTATGAAACTTTAAGGGAATTACTGGGCTCCAGTTGGCATTAAACCATTTATACGGAATGATAAGGAAATGAACACTCCATTCCTGTTTTTCCAGTTACCTTGGCCAGGTACGTCTGCTCCATCTCTTCCTTGTAGAGTTTGACTTGGTCATCGTGCTGCTGTCTCATGTCAGACAGGGCCTGGGCCAGCTTAAACTCGTACTCCATCTGGCGGCCTGAGTCCACCTCCACCATCCTGGTCTCATGTCTGCGACGAGTGTCCTTGATCTCCTGTGAGTCAGACGAACACAGTGATGAGTGGTCAGCACACAATATGCTTGTGTTTTACAGCTCCTGCTCAAAGGTCTACGTCTACATCACCTGCGCATGTGAGCGAACGCCACACCAAGAGTCAATAAAACTGGGGTTGGAGAAAGGTGAGAAACAATGAAGCGATAGCAGACAGGCCAAAAAGAATAATTCTGTCTAAACCTGACCTCTTTGTGTGCAGCTGTTTGTAACAAAGGCAGTGAAATTCAGTTCAAAGTTTCAGCCACTTGTGTGTAACTTTTTAGCGTTACTATTTCATTTGAAATAGGAAAACATGCACTTTCATTTAGCATGAGTCACACTTTACAGTGGAGTAACAGAACTAGATCTGCTGGGTATAAAGTAGCTGTCAAACAATGTTTAGTCTGTATGTACCAGTTTCTTGTTCAGACCTGAAATGGTAAAGATATTCTTTAAATGACAGTTGAACCGGAAATTCTCATCAAAAGGCGTTCACAAAACTCTCCTTTTAATCCAACAAGTATATGCATTAGCTTCAAATTCTTTGGAGTATCAAAAACCAAGTCTAAAGGTGAAAAAACCCTGCATATTCTTATAATGGAAAATTTACATTGAAGCAAACAGAACAGCTCTTCCAATATTACAATTTAACATATACAAATTACATTAAAAACTTTTGTACGAACATATTTTTCTTTTTGCTGACATCACAGCATGATTCCTTTCAGGTCAGTAAGTGCACCGTCACTCAATCGACCCAATCAGACCACGCTCAGCGCTGTGAGACTCTGTCCTCAGGGAGTGGTTACAGTGTGTGAAGTTCTGTCAATGGAACATTTAGTCAATACTATCTGTCTGTAGTACAGCACATACCGAGGGATGTTCAATGATCAACAATACACTACAAATAAATTCCAAATTAGTCTGAACTTGCTTCTGTAATCAGTTAAACTTCTGGTTTGACAGGACCCTTATCTGATTACTATATTGCCTTGAGCTCAACACCAACAACAGATTTTTAGCACATGGACCAAGAGGTACAATACTTAAGCAATGAAAATGATGTGATTAGCACACATGCTACACGATACAGTAAAAAGAGAAAAACTGACCCCTTAAAGCCAAAAAATTTAGTTCTTTACCTCCTCAAACATGTTCTTGCGGAACTCAAGCTCCTCCATGAGGCTCTGGCAGCGGTTCTCCAAGTCCACTCTCTGCAGAGTCTCATCTCCTAACTGTTTCTTTGCTGATGCCAAACCTGCCTCAAGCTGAATACAACAGTGGAGTAAAATTCTGTTAGTACAGCATACCTTGAATCACAGTTTTTTTAAATCACAAAAAAGTACCAAAAAAGTTGACATCACAAACAAACAAAAATTTGGTGGTACCTCTCGGAGCTGGGCTTGAAGGTCAGCCACAGTGGCTTCAAGGGACTTCTTCTCAGACAACGCAGTGGCGAGACTTGCCTCCTTAGTGTTCAGAAGTGCCTCCACATCCCTTAGCCTGGCCTGAGAACTGGCCAGGTCAGAGTCTTTCTTAGTGTAGCTGCAAGCACAAACAAAACCCATAATTGGCATCTAAAGACTTGAGGGCATGTGCATGTTTCTGCATACAGGAGAGAGAGAAAAACAGGAGCAGTTGCCTGTTTGGGATTTTAAAGATGTGAAACAAAGAGACATTGAAAAAGATTAATGTGTTAAGAGTTGATCAATGAGCAAGTTGATTACAGTGACACATATGACCAGGGCAATAACAGTGATCAAAGGAAATCGATGGGAATGAGACTCCCTGAAACCAGATTATATCTGGGCACACTCCAGGCTGCTATGCTCAATGTTATCAACCCAGTTCTTTTTCACAGAGCAAAAATGGGTGGAGCACCACTATCTTACATACAATCAAGCCAGTCAATGGAATCTTTATCCTAACATCATCACAGACACAAAGACTGTAAATGTTTTTTTTTTTTAAAAGCACTGTTCTTACAAAAAAAAGAAACCCTTGACATTTAGGCAAAAAGCACAAATCCAATGCAAACGTGACAGAATAACAGGCAAAGGCTCCAGAGGGATGTGTTACAGCAAACTTATTGACACTTCGCTTACGTGCAAATTTATGAGTTTATAAGTTATGTTAAGTTATAAGTTATGTTTGATTAAATGTGACCTCATTATTCATATACCACTGACTAACTGCATGTTTCATTACAAACAGAGCATTAGGCTATTAGTCTTGTTAAACATATTGTGAAATTGTGTTTTGTGAAAAGCATCATTTTTTGCCACTAACCCAAAACCCAGCCCATCACCACCAAGTGAAAACATTCAAATTAATATATTTTTATAACCCTAAAAGTTATTTTCTGTAGTTGCCCTATCTATTACATGTGTGTGTGTCTGGAATGCAACTTAGAGGGGGTGGGGTGAGGGGGTGGGGCCACCACCGCATGACTGCACAGTTTAAAGCAGGAGTTCTCATCATAAGAAATGTCCACCAGAACCCTAAAAGCTGCAGACACATGACTACACAAGGGCCTCACAAATATCTGGCTACAATACAGCTTTCCTGCGACAGAAAAATAAAAGCCCACCATATGCATCCATACACATGTGCTCGTTATATAAACAGGATTTTTTGGTCTTTTTAGAGCTGGAAAGGGGCCCCAAACACGTGTGACTGAACAAGTAAGAGAGGTGGGGTCCTGAGGTACAGACGGGTAAGGGCAACATCTAGGTAGAAAGTAAAATGCATGGCATGCTGAAGGAATGTGAAGTATTCCACACTCAACTGAAAGGAAGGAAGATAACACGGAATACAAAGCTGACTATTCACCATCATGCCTTTGTGTCACTTCTAACAATTTTACCTAAACAACAAAAGGTTTGAAAAGTTAAGATGAGGCTCTGTTCTGATACACTGAACTGGTATCTGTACCAATACTTATGACAAAAGTGTTCAGGCGTGATCGAACCTTCACCAAACAACATTCAACACTATTGCAAAAATTTTAGAACAAGGCTTGAAGAAAGGCCTTTACTGCATGTATTTTATTACCATGGAACACATGTGCCTTCACAGAGCACATATATAAGAACACCAAAGTAATTATATATACATAAAATAAATTAATAAATAAACAAACACATTGTGTTTTCTAAAACGATAACCACACAAGTAGGGGTGGGGTGATATGATGACATACGATCGTGAAGACGATCTATGTGCTGATGATCTGCCAAAGAAGAGAGATGGTAGTATCGTCTAAATAGACTACATTCCATCTATTGTGGTTCTATGCTCTTCCCATTTTTCTTTTCCTCAGCCAAATCGCACTTTGCTAGTCCGTTTTATGCCCGCCTTATAGAAACGCACCCAACCTACAATAGTTTGGTTGTACTGTTCAGTAACTTGCAAAATAGTAAAAAAAACCCAAAAAATTATAGTTACAAATTAATATAAATACCATGATAAAATTGAAATTGTGATTTTAAAAAAATAGTAATATATTTTTGCAATATCACCCACCTCTAAACACAAGTGTATATACAATACCTCCCTTTTGGTAGCAGGTGATGATCATGAAGTCTGAAAGCCAGCATGTCTTAACTCTAAAGAGTAAGAACAATGGGACACTTTTCAGAGGGGAAATGAACAGCTGGACCAGTAAGGAGACCTACACATACATCTGTCATGTCACTTAAACCTACAGTTTTAAGCGGCTGCCTCACGCATCCAATTACCCATCTAAAAACAATTAATACCATAAAGGCAAAAATGGACAAAATTCCCAATTACAACCCAACAAGCTGTTCAGGCCATTTAGTAAAATATAGTAATAGTGACTTATTATAGTGACAAAATTTTTTTTATCTAATCCACCACACAATTAGCATCTTGTACAGTATCCTCTGGTTATTAATACAAGTGTAATTGAAATGAAGGATGTTCAGAGGCCACCAACACACACACAAACCCACATCTCCTGAAGAGGCAACATTACACACAGAGACAGGTGTTACAAAAAGGGGGTCTGTTCAACTTTGGAACAGGTGGCAAGAGTGCGCTTCCTGCTTCAGTCAATCAAGTGACTCGCACCATTAGGATGGTCCCTGTTAGGCCACTATTATACTACAGCAGGGACGAAGTAGATTAAAACAAAATGACCATTCAAGGGGCTGGAATTTTCTGAATTCTTTCAACGACTCTGTTTTGAAGGTTTCGGGATGGAATTTCCTGTCTTAAGTCCAACAGTAATAGCTTGAGGATGAATGTGTGCATAACTGCTATCAGTCCCTTCACCCAAGGCTGTATCCTTTATTTTCTATTAAAAACATATGGAAAAGCAGCTACAGCAAATGGTGATCTCTACTACTACAAATACCCACCAGGTCTACTCTTTGCCACTTTAACACAAGTTGAGCAATTTGAATGAAATGTGAAGACATTCAGTCTTCCAAGCCATTGGACACTACAGATGGCAACAAAGTGATTAAAAGCCATGGGTCTCCAATAAAGCCTTTAACAGAGGAAGCCTGTTAAAGAGAGACTGTCAGACAAACAATCAAACCGCACAGGAAGACATCTAATCTACATGTCATTCAGGTTCACTTACATTTGTTAATGAATGGCCTCATGAACAGAATGGAGTTTAATAAAGGGCGGAGAGATCTGCATGCAGCTTCACGACACAGACGCTGGAATTCTGCCTCTAAATTCTTTCTCTGTGACCCAAGAACTATTCACTATCAGTTTCGGTAAAGCCTAAATGGCAGATTCCCCAATACTACTCAACACAACATCATTAGAATAAATATACCCACCAAGAACAGAAGTGTGAATCTGCCTTCCATGCAGATCACATACAAATTCACATAATTTATTCTTACATGGTAGCTTATAACCCATCACGAATTTAACTCATCGCTGTTCCATACAAATGATGAGTTAGAGAAACAAAATCTGTAGAAATATTAGGGGAGGCAGGGACACAAAATTAAATGTTTGACAAAACCATCGAAAACTCCATGTAATTCAATACCAAATTTTAAGATTGACACAGCCATTAGAGATTATCAGCGGCCGTTAATTAAAGAGTGGTAGTGGGATAATCCTTAAATCCTCAACCATCAGTGCCATGTTGAAGCACATTTTGAGGCAGCTTTGTCTTAAGTCATGTGAACGGGTCCCCATAGAGCTATCTAGCACCAGGTGACAAACAGAAGGAGGTATCTTACATAATTTTATTCAGCTACAAGATGAATGGGTACATGCCTATAATTAAAAGCAAATGAAAGGTAACCAGGCATTCAGAAACATCCTGTTAACATCAAGTGACTTGTTCCCTCTAACTTGCTGCAGGCTTTTGTGTAAAATATGTGGTCTGGAGCCAGTTCTCAGCCCAATTTACACAAGCCAACTTTAGCACTAGTAAAGAAGCCATGTGCATGTTCTTAAGAGCTGCATCTTATACTGTCCCATCCACTGTGCTTTTTGTAATCAGTGTATCGAGTCTAATTCGCTGTGAACTGTATGGTCTTACACAATTATACAAAATTATAAAATCAAAATCAACATTTTTAATACGTCAAGTCAATGCTTAAGGGGTTTACTAACTAAAAATAACCACAAAATAATTTGTCCAGACAAACTTCAAAATACAATGCATGAATTAAGACTGTACTTAATAATAAAAATCATGTCAATCACTATCTCTCATTTCCATAAAGAGTTAACCTACCTGCTCTATACTTTGAAGTCTTTTCAAAGCAAAACCTTCACCTCAATGTGACCACAAGACTACTCTTGACGGGATATTTTGGGTTCAAACACTATTGAGAATTAGTTCAATGTACACAAGAGTTTCTTTAAAGAGACATCACCTGAAATTTCATGACCTCAGACATTAATGATCTTCATGAATCAGAAAACTGTCCCTGCGAGGAACGCAAACTTAGAAATTCATTATATATTGTTCTCTCCATGTGATTGTAAATGCACTGAACTAAACTGCAGCCAGAAATGTGTAACAGGACCTGGACAGGAAGCTGAGGAGTGGAAAATTATAGGGACCAAACCCAAAGCAACAACACACTGACGTTAGGTCAGAAATGAGATCCAATCAATTCCATCTTAAATAACCATCTGTCCCAAAAGAACATAGGATAAGATAAATGTCCTAGAAGGCCCGAGGATTGCATTATGAGAACATTTCATTAAACATGATTAAAATCATTAAAAATGTTATGACATGGTTTTGAAAAGGTCCTGATTAAAAGCACCACAGATAAAATAATTGACTATCTACAGAGAAAGGTCATAAAAGCAGAAATATGTGGTCAAATTTAAAAGCCACACGGTGTTTTCACGTGAGGCTTGGTTTCCATTCAAAACGGCTGGAGGATGAAGACAGCTCCCCTCCCCCCAACCGGGTAAAAAAAAAGGTGTGGCATTTGGAAAAGGAAAAACTCCAAGCATAACGAAAGTTATTCTGCAAGTGATTTCCAACACTTGTGCTGAATAAAGTGCTTTTTCACCAACAACTCAATGCTGGAACACAGGGGGTGTTTCATTTCGGACACTTGAATGAATGTTAATCACGGCAGTAAGTGTGGCACGAAACCACAGGCTTTCATACTGTCTGTTCCTGCTCTCTTCTTGATAGGCCACATTTGGCGGGACATTTTGAAACGTAAACAGAGCAGAGAAAAAAATCTGGATCCACTGAACGGGAACTGGGATCTCACAAACGACCCACACAGCTGCATTTTACCAAGCGTTTCTGCAACCTCGTTTTCTGAGAGGCTGACTACAACTATCCATACGTTTATATTGTCGTAGCCCTTAATAACACGTATGTGTGAATTTTCATTCTTCAGTGAAGTTAAAACACCATCACGTTACTTGAGAATCTGGACCACAAAATGGCCAGCCAACGAAAAGACACAAGATAATCATTCATCATTCAGACACATCCTAATTGTCATTCTCCTTTACACACAGCAATGTCAGGTACATTTACTTGTTACACTAACTAGTGTGTCACACTATCTTTTTTTTTTTTTACTGTTTTGTTGTCTTTTATTCTTTCTTGTTGCACTGAGAAAGCTAAAGACAGGAATCTCCCTCTGAATAAATGAGGTTCTCTCTTACCTTACGTCTTTCTCTGGATGAACACAGTGCTAAAGCAACAATGCATTGATTATCACAAAAAGCATTGACATGAATTCTTAAATTGCTAACAAGTACTGTAGCCTCATATTCAGGTTCAAAGTGTAGCTAAATCTTTTACTGTCCTCAAACAATTCTCCCTATAAAGATAAGATAAAACTTTATTTATCCTGAGGGTCAATTGTATGCTCAGTGCAACAAGAAAGAATAAAAGATCATAAAAAAGAGACAGTAGAGCAATACAGTGTAGCAAATAGTGCAACACTGTCACTACAGTGTATAGACAGAGGGGAATGGGAATTGGCATGGGCATTAATAGCTGAGAAAAAGATTACCACAGTGTATAAAACACCAGTGTAACACTATAAAGACTTGGATTATAGGATAGGAATTCCACTTGTGTCAAAAGCATGCTCAGTGCTAAAAGAATTAATAAAAGACAATAAAACAAATTAAAAGATAGACAAACAGTAAAGGTTTAGACTATAGGGTATGACACTTATGTCTTTAGCAAGCTTAGTGCAACAAGAATAAAACACTAAAATAAAAAAAAAAGGTATTATTATAATAGTGCAACACATTAGTGTTGCAAATAACACTAACACTGGTATGCAACAAGAAGGGATAAAAGACAAAAAATAGCAGAAAAAAAAGAAAAGATACATGCAATAGTGCAATACTATTATTGTAGCGACACGTTCTTGTAGCAAATACCAGCGCAGCACTGACGCTGCTCTATGTAAATGATACGATTTAGATTGGATTAGGAAATGCCAATCAGTAGCGCCATGTGGGTTAGATTAAAATAATAAATAAAGGTTCTGGCACCTCTGCAGCAGCTGTTCGTGCTCGGTTTTAATCTTGCCCAGCTCTATCTGGAGCCTGGCCCGGTCCTTGGCCGTGTCGTCCAAGGACCTCCGGGCGTCCGCCAGCTCGGTCTCGTACAGCGCCTTCAAGCCCGTGAGCTCCCGGCTTCTCACATCCTCCTTCTCCGCTATCTGGAGGTGTAGCACGCTATTCTCGGACTCCAGGCTCCGGACTTTATCGATGTAAACAGCCAGACGGTCGTTGAGGTGGCTGAGCTCCTCTTTCTCCTGCAGCCGGGTGATCCTCGTGGGGCTCAGAGGAGTGCTGCTCAGCCTCTGGCCGGCCGGTGTGGAAGGTGCAGTCGCCATTGTTAAGGTGGAAAAAAGCTAGTTTTTGTTTCCGAAAAAGCTCCAATGCAATTAAATCCCTATCTGCAGGTCTCCGTTGAAGTTTACGAACCGTCCTGATATTGAATAAGCCGCTCGAGTTTCTACTATCACCCCCAAAAAGACTCTTAGGGAAAAAGCGGTTAAAAATGATCCCTTATTTCAAAATAAGGGCCTTTCCCGAAGTAATTGGCCTTAAATAATTACGTGAAAGTGCGCGTTTAATTTTAAGTGCATTCTACATTAAAGATATGATATAAAAGAGGCGAAAAACACACAAAAGAAGGAGGAGAAAAAAGAGCCACAAAAGCTCTCACTTTTTTTGTCTTCCTATCCGAATGAAAGAAAAACGAGCTTTGACTAATATGGCCGCCGCCGGGCGCCGCGGAAGGTCACGTGACTCCGCTCGGCCAATAGGGGTCGAGGCGTTCTTCAACCGAAGAGAAGAGACAAAATTCAAAACAAGCGGAATGCAGCCAATAGTTCACATCACAGCACGACAGGAGAGAAACACACCCTTTACACAACGCCTGCCCATTTTCTTTGCACATATTACTGATTTTAATGATGTTGATCCGTTTGAGGGTACAGTCAACTGAAAAGTACTTTTTATTCACCCAACTGTATCTGGTTGTATGAGTTCAGTTTAAAAGAACTTGACTGGCCCACACAGAACCCTGACCTCAAGCCCATCCAACACCTTCGGGGTGAACTGGAAAACCAGGCCACCTTGTCCAACATCAGTGCCTAGCCTCATAAATGCTCTACAGAATGAATAAATGGGCACAGATTCCCACACAGAAACTCCAAAATCTTGAAGTTGAAGTTTATTGTCATATGTACAGAGTACAGTGTACAGAGCACAATGAAATTCTTACTTGAACACCCTC
>JBBPDB010000036.1:5208868-5234420 GCA_037974465.1 Brachypetersius altus | reverse complement strand
TTCCTTTCTTTTTCTTCATTTTAGCTGTTACCTGTTCGAGTTTTAAGGGCGTATCCGGTGTTGTAAACTATTTCTAATATGTGTGTTTGCTAGATGCTGCATGAGAGTGTTCATGATGAGGTCGTGGAGAGGTTAGCCAAAGCCTACAAGCAAGTCCGTATTGGTGACCCCTGGGACCGTAAGTTCATGTTTTTCGGCCAGTTACTAAAAAACCAAGGAAGTTAGGAATTTACTATTTTTTAAATGTGAAAATGTTTTTGCTGATAAAAAAGGACCGTATTCCATTTATGTACCGTCTACTGTCAAAATAAAGACACGGTCATTAGTCTGAAATAAAATATTTATGTACCCTCATGTACAGCCTTAAGTGCCTTAAGTGAGCTTTAAGGCTACGCTGCATTGACTTTCTCAGAGGAAGGGTGTATCATTTTAGCTTCACACATTACCAAAGGGAACATGCATTATTGTACCTTTCAAAACTTACAAAAAAGTAAGACTGGAATCAAGACAAGTCAATACAGCTTTATAAATCTATTACTACAACAAAATACAGTGTGATTACTTTCCCCTAAATAAAGATGCTGGAGGTGTAAGAGTTAAAAGAGCAAACACTCAAAAATGCATGATTTTGTGGTTTTTTGGTTTTTTTTGTTTTTTTTTTGTCTACAGCAAGTACTCTGTATGGGCCACTTCACACCAAGCAAGCTGTTCAGCAGTACCTGGCTGCCATAGAACAGGCCAAGCAGCAGGGTGGCACACTTGTGTGTGGTGGAAAGGTACAGTGCTGCACCAAAAACAATCCCATGTGTGACTACTTAAAAAATAGTTTAAGTGTAAGGCTGCAGCTCTGCTGGGGCACTCCAGAATTGAATGCAAACTCTGATCCCACAAATCTCACTTTAATCTATATTGAAGGTAATAGGATTACTCTACTGAGGGATTTTTTTTGTGGGGATGGAAATACTGTGGGGAAACAGTCAGTTACAGACAGAATATAATTTTATGGGTTCATACTTCAGTTGCAAAATTTCTTGCAAAATGTTGGACTTTGGAAAAACTGCCTGCATAATTTGACATTGTTGGATCATGTGATTGCCATTGGAGCCCCTATAAAACCCTGGAATATAGGCGATGTTTACATCGTGCAATTTGTCAAGTTCTGCAATTAGCTAAAGGGCTCATTTCTAGTTTTAATGGTGGTTTCTTTTGCAGTATCAATATCGCAAAAGCCTTTACGGTGAAATTGATTAAGGTTATTATACATGGTTTATATCGTTTTTATCGTTTTTATGTTTTTATCTCTGCAATGTATATGGTGGTATTACACTCATATTAGAAAGAACAAACATTCTTTTGTCATAAGCATGCTCAGTGCAACAAGAATAAAGAGAAGACAATAGAGAATTAAAAAAAGACACTAACAATAGTCCAGGATAACAAAATAACTATAACAGATATAAGAGATCAGTAATGCAAATAGTTTATGAAACTTTTACGACTATAGTAGAATAGAAGCTCATTAAAGAAATGACTTGCGAACCTTAATTTGCCAGGTAATGGACCGCCCTGGCAACTACGTGGAGCCTACCATCTTCACTGGATTGGCACATGACGCCCCCATCGTCCACACTGAGACCTTCGTCCCCATTCTCTATGTGATCAAATTCAAGGTACACATTATTTATTTTCCCTACAAGCACGCGGGTTTTCAGGTCTTGTGGCTTTTTGCCTTAACACACTTTTATTCTTTTATTCTCAGACAGAAGAAGAGGCCTTTGCCTGGAATAATGAAGTCAAGCAGGGCCTGTCTAGCAGCATCTTCACAAAAGACATGGGCAGAGTGTTCCGCTGGCTAGGGTGAGGGCGCCGCTCATGCTGCTGATAAGTTTCTATACACGCTGACATGGCTCAGTTTGATATGATCATATAACCAGCAATATCATATCGTCAAGGTCTCAGTCGACTTGAGCACTATTAGAAATGTGCTCCACCAGCCCTGACAGTCATAATGCTTCAAAGTTCTCCATCTCACCAGTTAAGGTCTTTGCAAACTGAGTTCAGATTGGTTATAAAAAAAGGCCAAGATGCAGGGAGTTGTGGCTCAGAACTCAGTTTGATGTGCTTAGGATTTTGGCATGTGAATGCTGACACTGATTCACATCACTATAGTACTAAGACTCCTGTAAAGACCCCTTTATAACACCATAATGAACCTAAAGGTGGCACTTCTAGTTACTATTAATGGACTAAATTTTTATATATATATAGATAAAAAATGTACGTATACTGTTTATGTATATCTTTGTCTGGTATTAAGAACATAGTTGAGGTGTTGCCTGCATGTAAACATAATGAAACGGCACAATGCAAAAGAACAGTAGTAAATAAAATCTGTGCTCATTTGCGAGTGGTGTAGAAATACAGACTTGCTCTTGTCCAATACGTTCATGTGAAAACACTGGAGATTAAGTGTATTTTATTTCTCCACAGACCCAAAGGCTCTGACTGCGGCATCGTTAACGTTAACATTCCAACCAGTGGAGCTGAGATTGGAGGAGCTTTCGGTGGGTTTAGTCCCTTTTTTCTTTTTCTAGTATGATTAAAAGGGTTGTGTGTAAAAGCATATCTGAGTTTCTCCTGGGTGTTTTTGTGTGCAGGTGGGGAAAAACACACAGGAGGTGGACGTGAGTCAGGCAGCGACTCGTGGAAGCAGTACATGAGAAGGTCTACGTGGTGAGTGCACACACACCTGGCACCTGTTTAAAACTGCTTAAACAATGCTAGAATTTGTCAGGGGCCATTTCAGAGTTGGCATAATGCAGTAGAAATTAATTCCAGTCATTACTTTTACAAAGTAGTGTAACGCATTATAATCGAAAGAATTGTTACCAATTTCACAGGATTTATGTAAATCTAAATATGCTTGTCTGTCTATACATGTTATCTCTGCTTGTCCTGTGAATATGACCAGCACAGCGTAAAAATAAAGTAAACTTAGAAATAAAATAAGCAGTAGTCAGTTGATGGAAAGTAGTACCTGGTAGTTGTTTGTGTATTTCTATATTTTTTGTGTAACTCCCACACTGAGCCATTTGGCTCCACAGATTTGGTTTTCAGGAACATTTTTGGGATTTGAGTTTAAATATAGATGCTAAATGCACTGAATGCAATTCACTATGCAGACTTTTTTGCCCCTGCATGTTACATTTTGAGGATTTTTAATACATTTTGGGGATTAATATCTGACTGCAGTTTTATATTGCTCCTCAGAATAAACTTTAAAACAGTTTATTCATTAAAACACACTTCAAAACAGGAAATACTCTATAACTAATGAACTGAAACCCTAAAAATATTCATTTCTGTTATGCAGCACCATCAACTACAGCAAGGACCTGCCGCTGGCACAAGGAATCAAGTTTGAGTGAAGATTGACAGAAGACCTATCTGAACGGAACTTCAGTTAAAGAGGAACAAAACACTAACAGTTTCAGCTTTGCCTTTTCCTTGATCCAGACTCTCTTCCACAACTATCAGCAATCTCACAATAATCTCAAGTGTCCGGTTTGAATGGTCAGTTTGATTTGTTTAGGCTTTAGAGGAGTTTGTTGTATAGAAAAGTGAAATGTCATGAAAAGGTTTAAAACGAAAAAGGAAAAAACAGACTAGTCATGTGAACTGTTTTCTGAGCACTTATCTGTCCATGCTACCCTGAGATGACGGATTCTTTGTACAAATAAAACATTCTTTTATTTTTGATGAAAGTTGTGTTTTTTCTTTAAGGGTATTTTGCATTCCTCTAGATCAGTGGTTCCCAACCTTGCCTGTGTCCAAGACAAGCCAGGCCCCCCAACTCCTACCCACATAGACACACAAAAAGAATAAAATGATTAATTGCAAACTTTTATTTGCAAAAAATAATCAGTGGTTGTAGGTTTTTGCTCTTATAATCACACGCTTTTATGTTTCTCTCTTTAAGAACTTAATGTGGACAATTATAATTTTGGTAAATGCAGACAAAATTCTGCGCACCCCCTGCAATCTCTAGTGCCCCCATAAGGGGGTCCCAGACCTTAGGTTGGGAACCACTGCTCTAGATAAACCTTGGGTCCCTCAGCAATTGTCATCAGAACTGTGTAACAATTAATTTAGAGGTGCTTCAGCCTCTTTCATATTAAATATGAATATACCCTAATAGGCCTCAACATTAAAATCACTTCCAGGTGATTTAGAAGTAAATAACATTCTCTCGTTACAGTGATGTGTCAAAGGATGGGCCATATTAGACTAGTTAGTTTCCAGTCTGTTTTTGATGGTTGATAAGCTGAAAGAAGAAAAATGGACTATGAACAGCTTTGACAAAGGGCAAACTGATGGCTACGATTGGGTTTTCCAGCATACAGTAGTTAGTACCTACCAAAGTTGGTCCAACCATTGACAAATTGTAAAACAGGTCATGGCCCCCAAAGCTCAAGAGATGGCACTTAGATGTGCAATGGGAAGAAAACAACAATGGAGGCAGTGTGATGCTCTGAGCAGTGTTCTGCTGGCAGGTCCTGGCATTCATGTGTGTAGGTTTTGACGAGTACCCTCTACCTGAATGTTTTTGTACACTAAGTTCACCCCTTCCTTGTAATGGCATCCTCTAATGGTGATCTCAGTACGATAATGTGCCCTGCCACACTGCAAAAGCGGTTTGAAAAACATTAGAGTTCAAGATGTTGACTTGGCCAGCAAATTCGCCCGACCTTGATCCAATCTAGCGGCCATACTGGACAAACTAGTCTGAAACTGGTCCAGGCTGGACCAACTATCCTCACTTCACAATTTACAGGAGCCAAATTCCACAGTACACCTTTAAAGGTCTTCTGGATGAGTCAGAGCTCTTTTGGTGCCACAGGGTGGACATACACAACATTGCTGTTCATTTTAATGCTCCACATTTTGAGGGGCAATTATTAAAAATGAAATTGTTAACAGGATTCTTGAATACCAAGAAAATATGTTTGTTTTGTGTTTACAAAATGCTGAAATGAAGACTGAAATTTTCCATCACCTGAAATTATCAAAGCTATTCCCTAAATCTATGCATATCTAAATATGTCCCTTTACCTCCAGCAGGTGGGGCCACAGTTGCACTGGGGATGCCTTCAGCTGTGTTCCTGCTGGTCATTCCACATAAAAAAAAAAACACTAAGTAGAAACACCTCAAACACTTTCAAAGGACCCAGTGGTCAGGGTTCAGTTTTCTAAGCATGCACTATAATCCCTCAATGATTGTTTCCTTCTTTAGTTACTACAGGATTGGAATACATACCAGACATCGTGGTATGTTGGTATGTTGAGTATATTGCACCAAAGCTGCATTTTTTTAACACACCTGCTACATGCTGAAATTTAACAGAGGATGATGCAAAGATGGTTCTAGATTTTATACTGATCACAACGCTGCCTTAGTTTGAGTTTCCTCTGCAATCACAAACCATATCACCCAACTTAAAGTACACTATAAATATTTTATTGACAATTCTACATTGTAACAAACAACCATAGAGACCAGAAATCAGTTCTGACCATTTTCAAATGTTAGATATGTACAAAACCCTGAGTCCTTGGGACTCATTTACATTCATATTCTCACTAGCTAGAACATTATTGACTTCTACAGAACTAGGAATAAAGCTTTCCCCCCTTGTTCTCTTACTACTTTGGAGAAAATATCTTAACTTGGGTAAAAACGTGTGTAGTCCTGATTCAGGACTCCTGAGCGGAGAAAGGGAGGGAGAGACAGAGAGACAGAGATGGAGAGGGAGAGGTATTATTGCACAGTTGTGAATCCTCTTCAAGAAAGATGCTTTGAAGCGTTGTTAGCGAAGGCGTGACGTTGACAGGGCCAGTCAGCTCTCTTCAAGCAGCTTCCGCAGGTTCCTCTGAATCTGGACATCAAAGAACAGTGTATAGAGGAATTACACCAAAGCTACTGCACCAACAATAATACACCAGCCCTGTAATAGGTAGTAGCCTGGATGTTTATGGTAGGTCTTGTACTTTGAGTCTCAGATAGTCAAAAGTAGGAGAAAGGCTGCTGAATGCAAAAATTAAACCAATTATATGCAAACATTTATGTTGATAACTGATCCAACACTTTCATACTCAAATTAGCAGAGACAGCAACGGTTTCAGGCCAAGACCTCCTCTTTCTCCTTTTGTTTATTTATGAATAGGAAACTGCGCGCGCGTGCGCGCACACACACACACACACACACACACACACACACACAGAGTGAGATGGGCCATAACACCTGCTTAATATTGTGAAGGTCCCCCTTATGCGACCAAAACAGCTGACATGGACTACACAAGACCTGTGTGCTGTGGCATCTGGAACCAAGATATCAGAAGCAGATCTTTTCAGGCCCTGTGATTTGGGAACACCGCTGCTATGAAGTGGTGTACTTGGTCTGCAACAATGTTTATTTAGGTGTGACGTGTCAAAGTAAGATCAAAATGAACACATTGCCCAAGGTCTCCCAGCAGAACATTACCCAGAGCATCACACTGCCTCTACCGGCTTCTCTTCCCATAGTGCATCCTGGTGCAAATGCAGTGACTTTGTTGCACCCATGACCAAGGAGCACTTTTGGTTGGTACAAACCACTGAATACCAGGAAATGTTTTGGAAATGATCTGACCCATCAATAATTCGGCCAAAGTAGCTCAACCCCCCCGCCCCTTTTTTTTTTCCTTTTGCTTCCAGCACATCAACTTCAAGAACTGACTGTTCACTTGGTGCCTAATATATCCCACCCCTTGACAGGTGCCACTGTAACAAGATAATTAATGCTATTCTCTTCTGTCAGTGGTTTTAATGTTGTATCATTCACACCCACACACACACACACTTACTTTTAGGCCGTAAATTAATAACTGTCAAGAGCCAAGCTGCTAACCTCGCCTCAACTGTCAGTTGGAGGGCTAAACGTATACTTAACAGGAAAGACAGCAATTGCACATACCCTGAAGACAGTGACATAAAAGGCGTATCTAACTTCGCGCTGACGGGAAGATTACCAAATACAAACAGAAAAACAAGTTCATCTCACAGCCATTACCTAACATGGAGGAGTCTATAAATGAATCAAGCTGAAGTAAGCGTCTAAGCGGTTTTAGACATTTCATTTACCTTTTCTAATTTGAACAGGCTTGAGGACAGTTCTCCGTAGATCTCGGCGTTGACTTCTACTTGGGCTCGATGATGGATAGAATTGCTATAAGGAAAAGCATTTTTTTAACATGTTTCATAGCTATGTTGAGGTAAAGTAACATGGAACAATGGAAGGAAGCCTGTGCTCTGTCCAGTACAAAAACATTGCTATATAGAGCATAAAATGGCGAGATCAAAGTGTCTTGGATGTCAAGATTAACCTGAACCAAAACACCATGTTACACATAACAGCAGGCTTAGAAGGAACTTGCTGTGCCTTTTCCGTGCATTGTCTGACTGTCTGCACATGTCCACTCACTACTGAACCTATATTATAACGGTAGTATGACGGCCTATTACTGAATCTGAAGAAATGTAATCTTTATAGCAGGCCTTTGGTTTTCTTTGGCCTTTGTTAAGAACACTAATTAACTGATTAAGTTTACAAAAGCCTACAACTGGTAAATACTCAATAACTAATAGAATTATAGTATTATGGTTCATTATTATTAGTTAATGTGTTGTCATTACCAAAAAACAAGTCACTAACTTGCTATTTAGTAATGACAACACATTAACTAATAAAAATGACAACATAAGCCCTTTTTGAAAACAAGTAAAGAGCTTGACTGATATAAACTGTGTGCCAATATGAATTAGAATCTCATATCTCAGAGAAATTAAACTGGCTTTGGCTATCTGCACGTCTGTCCGACTGAACTGATATGTTGACTGAACTGAAAATGCACACAATATCTGTGTTTGCCGACCTGTTGTGTACTTTCTTATGTAAGAGTTTGTGCACCGGTTGTGCTAAACATTGTAGTGGTCTTTTTGCATGTCAGTCAAATTACCTTTTTCCTATCAAATCGACCAAGTGCTGGTTTACAAGGCTGTGTTTTGATGAAGCCTTACAAATTCTTCAGGGGAATTTCAGTGGGGTTTCATATTGTGTTGTATTTTCACACAAATAAAGAGCTTTGGGCTTAGTGTCTCAGAAATAAAACCAGATTTCTATTCTCTACTCCTGCTTGTTCACTGCAGTTTGTACCACAGCTGTACTTCAGAAGCTGTCCTCAACCATTCCACTGCTAGTCAGTGGAGTAGTGGATTTACTTGTGGATTTATCAGCATTTATTGTCAGACTACACTTGCAATGGAAAACAAATCCCAAATAGATGATGTGTTACTTACTCATTGTGTGAATATTCTCCTACTGAGCCTAACGAATTCAGCCTTTGCTCCAGAGCCAGGATCTTGAAAGCCATGTAACATGAGGACAAGACTAGAATACACACCCTGTAGAAACACAAAGCCTGTATTTAACCAAGCGACATTCAAATATAATGGCCTGCAACGTGTTCTAACATGCAAGAGCAGCAGCGCAGGTCATTCTTATTACTGCATTCGTAAGTCTTCATTAAATGCTGCTTAATAACAGTACTTACAAGAACAGGTAAATGAGTAGAAGAGTGTTTATAGACAGTGGCTGTAGGACTTTCTCTTGTCGAACAGCACCTGACACAGCCTTAGCTGGACCTGAGGCGGAAGAGAGATAATGAAGAGACATCAATGGCTTGTTCTAGAATGACAGAAATTTAAGACACATTTAGCAGACTTGCATTTTCCTTCCAAAATTAGATACCATTCAAATGTTTTGTACTGGAGGCCTGCAGGTGAATGTCAGCATGGACTGCCATCTCCCCGGTCTTCATGACGTCCAGGAAGTTTTCTGGCAGGGGTGAAAACTCTGATTTAAAGAGGAAAAGACAAGTTATTTTAAAGCTCCATCCTGAACCACCTGGGGCCACCTGTTCCTACTGTGCTGTGTGTGCTCCCTAAAAACTAAATCCAGGCAAAATATGATTTGTTAAATTGCAAAAATGCACTAAAAATTAGCTATAATTGAAAATAGCTACAATACCATTATTATTAAAAGCACAGAATACTGTCTGTTTGAGCCTGTTTCTATTGACACTACTGTTGACTACTGCCTGATCCTAGTCTGAATGTAGATTGAATATAAATGTAACAGGCGCTGAGAACACGAGAACACACACCAGTCATTTTTTCATAGTCTGGAGTTTGTGAACCCGAGCTGCTGCTTTCCAGCATGTCCTGTCTCCTCTGACGCACCACTCCATCAAGATCTGAGAAATCAGCAGAAAAGTCCTGCACACAAACACACAAACCAGTTAAACACGGGGGCCGAGTACGGAGTACAAAATGCTGGTATTGTGATTTTATGCTACATTACACAATTTAAAATGATGTGTTATCAAGTTGGCTGTCACTTCTGGTGATCATACAGTTAATATGTATCTAGAATATTGTCTGTTCCTTCTGGCTTTTTCCCCCCAGTATTTCTGTGATAGTATTAGTCCTTTGTGTTTTCCGATGCACTTTTATTCTCATTTGTCCAAAATAAGATTATCTGGTGTTTGAGTGAAAAGGGAGTCTTAAAATGATCAATAACCTATTCATGTTTTCTTTGCCTCAAAGGTAAACATTTCAATTGCATCAGTATTTTCCTGCCCTGTTGTTTTTCCCCCACTGTCCAGTTTTCACATGTGCAAAGAACCACAGAAGCATCGGGACGGTTTTGAGAGATTTCTGGACACTTCGGGTTTGTTTATAGAGCTAAATAATGACATTTAAAGATATTTACAACCTCCTCCATCACTTTTGCTGAAAAGTGCAAATGATCAATACAGATGAAAGCTGTCCTACTACAACTTTACCATCAATATTACAGTTAGTCTTCCATGTTGTCATAACCTTTGTTTTCTACAAGTCGAGCTGGTGTCCCATCTTACTCTGTTCTTTGACTTTCTTTATCCCATGAGTCTTAGGACCTTCCTGAATTTCTGCTATTCCATCCAAGTACTGACGCTATTTCTTCCACTCATTTTGAAACCTTTCTTCCGGACCTATGTATATTATTATATTTTCAAAATACAGGATGCACAAGTACAGTGCTAGAATGTAGCCTTGCTGAATCTGTTTGTCTATTTTCTATCATGAGTAACTGTGATATAGCTTGCAAAAGTACAGCGAACTGATACATAATACAACATTTTTAAATGATCCAGAATCTATACAAACAACTGGAACTGGATAGAGGACCCTGTTGCATATTGCATGTAATCTTCCGAGTATCGCAAAGGCTTCTGCAGTGATAATGACTAATGAATGATATATTGTGCAGCCCTCAAATACGTACATTATGTGCAAGTGCAAAAAGCGTGTTCTAGGAGATTACATGGGGCCAACAAATGCCAATGCTGTGCAGACATTATAATCTGCACAGGAACAGACATAGCACTGTTTTCAAGTCACATGACAAATATAATGGTGGGCTGGAGATCAAAAAATGCATGTATGGACCAGGCAAATCCGTGCTAACCAAAGGAAGCGATGGACAGTCCCCCCTGAAGCTGTTCTCCGCTGATGACGTGACGGGCGTGCTTCCTGTATTCTCCCTCTGAAATCAACAGAAGCATTAGGACACTTCATTGTAGGCCAACACAACATAGTGACTTTCTGCATTGGAAATAAGTACTGAAACATCATGCACTTACTAAATGAACACAGACGGATATCAGGAACTTATATGTGGTGTCCCGAGACAGGAACGAAACAAAGACGTGCTGAAAAATACAAAGTAAAAAACAAAACATCATTAATACACTTTACTTTTATTCCAGTCAAAAGAAAACATTGTAATTCCAACATAAACATCATAGAGCAAAAAAATAAATAAATAAATCATCATAGAGCAAAAAATTCTTAAGTTTAATGTCAATTAATGTAAATTCCAAGTTGTTTTAATCAGTTTCAACTGGAATTCAAGGGCAGCTGGCATTCTTATAATGGCTTTTTAAAAAGCGACATTTTGAATACTTACCCTCTCGTTTGTTGTAGTGATCACAAGTGCATTAGGCACCAAAAGAGCAGTTTTTGTCTTCTTTATAAGAGTGACAGAGAGAACTGGGATAACAATCTGTGGCAGGAAAGAAAGTGAAGTGTTATTTTATCCTTCAACTTGTTTAAGCTGGAATGGATGTGCGATGTGTATTCAGTCAAGAGTTATACCTTGGTATCTCTGCCAAACACTTTGGAATGGAAACAAATCCAGTTATCCGAGACAAAAAGCCTTCCCTGATAAAGCATGTCTTTCTGAAGAGCACAGGTGTAACCTGAGGACAGACAGGAGCTGTTAGATAAGACAAGAAGAAAAATTCCTTTGACCTCAGATATCAGAAGACTGATACCATTCAAATAAAATGATCCTTCACGCACTCTGTTTGACTTAAGAGTTAACGAAGAGTCTGCAGAAGCTCAAGAGATTGACTAGCAACATGCAGAGCTGTGAACACAATGACTTACTTTGTTTGAGTATCTCATCCTTGCTTATTTCTTTGAAGAGCTTATGATACTGAGCATTTGCTTTGGAAAACTAGGGGAAAAAAGAAAATGTTTTGCATAATTATTTTATTTTAGCCTTTTTTCACTTACAGAGTAAATAGCAAATATACAGTTTTTAACAAACAGCACATTTCTGCTTTTGCAAACAAACAGGCCAAGACTAGATCAAGCCAGTGAGTGTTTTCATACCTGGCTGTACCTCGCGACCTTCCTCTGCAGCTTTGACTCACTGTCTGTTGGGCTTTGGGAAATTGAGGCCTGGTCGACTGGTTTGAACCTTCAAAAATCAAGGAGTGAAAGGTAAAGAACAGCTTTCAAACGTGTCACTTTCATACAATCATCAGTGTATCCTACAATCAACCTAGCTACATGTAGTTTAGGGTTCAAATCAGCAATTCCTACTGAAATCATGACTTAACAGTTATAAAGTCAGTGCTTGAGAGATATACTGATGATTTTGAGGGTCAATTCTGCAATTATTATAGCTTAAAAATCACAGAATTGATTTCCGAAACTGGTCAATGGCAACAAGCCTTGTTCAAGAAATAAAAGACAGACAACTAATCACTGCATATCATAATGCCAACTAATCACTGCCACTTTTATCAATGTTGTAAACAATTAATCTCAGATTTGCAGCTGTCCTAGGGTATTTATTATTAAACTAGGATAATACTATTTGTACACTTTAATCATTTAAGGAAGTTCTTTAGGTAACATGATAATGTTTGACAAGATAATTGTTTCATAAAAGAATTAGGACACTGTCAAACTGGAGAGATGAAAACATCAAATTCAAACTCTTTTTCTTACAGTGCCGTCGAAGAGCTTAAATGGACTTAAGGATTTTGGACAGCAAATCTGAAAAACCTGCAAAAAAACGGATCACGGTGCCTTTTGAAAGAATCTGTTGCTTAAAGGAAGTCAACAGTGACTTCTGGGGCGGTGTGTTTAAAGTAAAGGCCCCTTTGACATTTTGTTTCCCCAACGCAAACGACCTTTTAAAGTATGGCACAACTATCTAAATACATTTGGGCCCAATGTGTATATCCAGGCATTGGTAAACAGTTTTCACAACATTAGCTAACTAACAGGGAGGAAAACCAGCTTTTCAGATGCTGTTCACACACTCGTTTCTCAGCTAGCCTTAAACTGTCCTCTGATCAGTACAGCAGAACCCTCTGGGGAATACACATCGTGATGTGAGCATGAACAGCAGAAGAGCAAAATCTTCATTACTTTTGTTGGATCTGTCTTTCTTTTTACTTTATGGAGCTGCTTTAACCTCTCAGCTAAAGGAAGAAAGAGCTGACTTCAGTCAATGTTACACTCTGAGGAAACAAAGCAAGCATCCCTGTTGTAAACATAACTGACAGGATCCCAAGCTTCACACAAAGGCACTGTGCACTGTTTACACAGCAGTGGGGTCTGCAAACACGATGCTGACGAATACAAGTATAGACTTTGTTTAAAGAAGAAGCCACCATCCCTACATTCACTGATGGCCGCGATCATTTTATTGGTACAGGGGTAACATACAACGAATGCAATTCTATACATACACTAAGCATTAAAATCACAAAAATAAAATTGTGTGGGTCCCCATCCTGTCACAGCATGTCTGACCTGGGACTGGGTGATCTAGTCTTTTAATAATATTGCAATATTTTATGGCCTATACACAATACAGCGACTACATTACGATACTCAATACTGCCCTACAAAACCAAAGTGCAGTAACAAAATATTAGGTTACAACTGACTTTAGACATCTCCTTTGCCTTGTGAGAAAATATCCTGGTTCAAAGTTGGCCCTTTTCAGAGAAATGAAGTTGCAGTAACTACAAAATCCATAATAATACTAAAACTTTAAAGCCATTTTTCCTGCTTTCAGCTTTGGCGTAGTTACTGCACTTTGGCTTTCTAGGGCAGAATATATATATATTTTTTATTTATTATTTTTTTTAATTCTCTAAAGCACTTAATAAATGATTGGATTAGTGTCTACACTGAAACATTCTTATTTATATTGATTGGTCAGTTTCTATTAGAACAACTTTAATAATAGGGGGGACTATTAACCATGTTCACTTTACATAGAAAAACCCACATCCCACCTATCTAAACACACCAAGAATGGTCCAAGAATGGTATGGATGGTGAACGATTGGTGTAGGAGAGAGCCATAAAAGAGAGTCTCCTACAGGAGATTTAAAAAATTTGATCTGATGTTCATGATCTAGTGATTTAGTTATTTCTCACAAATAACAAGCCGCATCGAGTGTATTCATAATATCACCCAGCCCTACTCTGACCCATCCAGGCATGGATTCCACAAAATCTGTAAAGTGCTGTGGTATCTGGCACCTATATGTTAGTAACAGAACCTTTAAGTTCTGTGAGTTCTGAAGTAGGGCCTCCATGGATAGTGTTAGTGTCTACTGCACCTCCCACTGATGCTTGATCGGATTTAGATCTGGGGAATTTGGAGGCTTCCCCAGGTAAGTGACGCACACACACCCATTTGTCTACATAATTAACCATGATACACCAGACCAGGGCCCCTCGTTTCATTGCTCCATGGTCCAGCTCCATCAATGTCGCTCAGATTTATACACGTTGCTATTTTTCCTGCTTTCAACAGAGCTACTGTAACAAGATCAGTACAGTCAGTACCTCTCTACCGCTGAGCAACTGTGTGTCTCATAAAACGACAGAGTCTGTAAACAACCCCCCCCCCCATCCCCCCGTGGAGTAACTGTGTTCAAACTTGTTCACAAACCCCTAAGATACTAGCCAGTATCAAGAAGACCTCTTCAAGAATTGTGAGCTTATACATTTTGCCACACTGCCCGTGTTACTATACTATCAATCTTTAATAGTATTTCATTAATATTTGCTGCTCTAATTTTAAAAAGTAACCTGCCTACCTCTATCTATTGAAACATTCTGCTCACTTATTATCTCAAGTTAGCCAATCCAGTCAGGCTGACTTCCTCTGCTGTGTTTAAACATCAAACACTTGTTTGCAGCGCAATACATTTTATATTTGGGGAAAAGGCTGGTGGTTCAGGAGTTGCCTGTACATTGCGTCCCAGGACTGCCAGTGGCACCACTGGGGTACCCTTGAGCAACACTGCTCCCCAGATGCAGTGTTGCTGACTGTCCACTGCTTCACTCAGTGAAGGAGTTAAATGCAGAGAAAGAAACATACTGTGTGATGTGGTGTGTTCATATGTGACTATAAGGACCCGCCTGACTTGTTTTATGTGGAAAGTAATCACACTCACTTCATGAGGGCTGATTTTTTCCTGCACTCCGAGAGATCCGACTCCGTTTCCACAGACAGCTGGGAATCGAACCCAGACTTCCCACTTCTGGCCTGCCTCTCTTCTCCATTCTCAGCCTCTGAATTGTGGACGTGGGGCTGTTCCACAACAGGAAACCTGTGGATTTTGGATTGTTAGAGGGAAACACATTTCAGAAATGAATCCGGATCCGTTTTTTTTGTTTTACAGTCTCAGCACTGTGCTAGGTGTATGAGGTCATGCTGTGTTTCCACAACAGTGCACAGTTTCAGCTTTTTTTGCTGGGAGACATGGCGTCAACCAAGGAATTCCTATCCATTAAAGTTGAACGACATATTTGTTAATCAAAACAGATGCAAATACGAGCAGACAGGGTCGAGCAAGGAACTATAGGTGGACATTTCGCTTGACACAGTATGACACAGTATGAGGAAGAAGGTGAAGTTTTGTAATTGTTTGTGATTATAAGTTGTGAGCTACTAATAGAGGTGTATAAACTGCATGTAACGGCTCCGTGTGGGGAGCGAGAAAAGTTCCAGTCCATAAAAGGCTGCAGAAACACTCAGTCAGCTGGGACCACGAGTTAGTCTCTCCCTTGAGGGACTTTTAAAGAAACCCAGCTGCTTTCCAGTACAACAAAGTGTTACACGACGACTAAGTAACGTTTTAAAACGGTTACTGTAACAACTGCTATGACAACAACATCAAAGTTGGCCTATCTAGCCACTAAGGCCTTTAACTGGGGCTAATGTTTGTTTACACTCTAGGAGGACGAATAATAGTAATAATAAACTTACTTATTTTGGATCCGTGCGTCTCTTTTCTCAGTCCTGAAGGATTTAACCGCTTCAGGAGATGAAAACGGAGTCTGGACTCTCTCTGTCTGCTCGATCATCAACACCATTTTGCGAAGGGACTGCAACACTACTCGCCTCCCCTGCAGAGCCCAGGCTCCTCCGAGAACTTCAGCCGAGTACCTCCTAGGGGTTAAATTTGGGAAGGAGGTCCTATCCGGGAAATGGAGCTGAATAGAAAAGTTAACGGAGAGAGCAGAGCCGAGAAATGTCGCCCTCTTCTGTTTTGCAAGTGGGAAAATCCTGAAATTTGAGGACCTACAGGCTGTATGACGGATTCGTTGCGCTCCAACACGAGAAAAGGCTGCGATCCTAAACGACCTGCAAATGAGCAGCGGCCAAGAATCCTGCCTGTCAGACGATCGGTCCTTTACACACCCACCCACCAACTTAGAATGGCTCTGGTCAGAACACATTTATGTATCTAACCAGGGGGTGTGGCTTAAACTTACTTGCAATCTGAATATTTGAATGAACATATGCAATATTTCTGGTACGACATTACTGTGCAACATGTGCAATCTTCTGGTGCATACACACAAACATGTTTATATTTATATATTGTGTGTGTATTTTTATATTAAACTGTTGTGTTGCATAGTTTTTATTCTTCTGGTTATGCTGCATCAACCTCCTTCTTTTGTTCTGCCCACTTTGGTGCTGTTATAGTGCAAATGTCTCACCTGTGGATTATTTTATATGATCTGAAAGCTCTTTTTTCTAAGCTCCTCCTCTCCTGATGCTCTATCTATCCTAAATCAGAATTGCTCATTCTTTTGAATAAGCTTACTACTAGTGCACTTCTTGCACTACTCCTTAGTTAAAGATTTAGTGCTTAGAACTCTCTCTGGGTCTCCAACTGTCCTGAAGCTTGAGTGTTTCCTCAAAGTTGCTTTTATAACTGTCCAGGTGCATCTGTGATCACAGGACACCAGAACATTAACCACTAATGACACAACACATCTCAAAATCAAAGGGCCAAAAATGGCTGCAAACAGCATCCCAGAATGTACAGCAGATCAAACCAACAGTAAGAGTTTACAGCTGCTGAACCATCAACCCATCCGAAATGTATGCAGTCACAAATACTTACTGCATCTGCACTGATCAGCCACAACATTAGCTGGTAGAGAGCTTTTTTCCACAAGCCACCAGACTCCTCAACACACTGCCTGCCCCCACTCCCACTTTACACATCACTCTTGATGCACATGCTTCTACATGCAAGAACGAACCCATGTAACACTTATTCTTGGATGCCCTCTCAGAGTTTCTGTACATTTTCATAGACTGATTGTATATTTGTTTATGCTGAACCGCTGTTGACCTGTTGCACATAGAAAACACACAATTACATTCCAGTATTGCTGCTTTCCACCTGACTGCTGATGCAACATTGGCAATTTATTTGGATGAAAAAAACACTACCTTGTACCACATTTTTTGGATGATAAAAAATACCTACATTTCACACCCTTGTACCAAACTGCACATTTTTAACTAGAGTTTATTTACATGCGTACTCTTTATGCATGTTAAAATCTGGAGCCATGCTGTCTCCTCTCACTGCATACATGTATATAGCTGAGATGACCACAGACAGGTGAAGGGAATAACATTGATTACCTCATTACAGGGACACCTGTCAAGAGGTGCGATATATTAGGCAGCAAGTGAACAGTCAGTTCTTGAAGTTGATGTGTTGGAAGCAGCCAAAATGGGAAAACGTAAGGAGCCACTTTGACAAGGGCAAAAATTGTGACGGCTAGACAACGGAGTCAGAGCATCTCGGCAGGTCTTGTGGGGTGTTGTCAGTATGCAGTGGTTAATACCTGCCTATGCTTCCATGCTGACCCTGAAAAGTACCAAAAAAACCAAGCACCCTCTGAACTGGGACATGGAGTAATGGAGGGTGGCCTGGTCTGACTAACCATGTTTTCCTATTCATCGTGTGGTTCATACCTCAGTGGGTCAGAGCTGTTTTGGTGGCACAAAAATATTCAGGTTGTTTAAATGCCATGTCTGATCTGTGTATGTACATTTTTAAAAAGTTATCTCTAACAGTTAAAAAATGTGTGACATACTTCTAGCGTTTGGCCAACAACTTGCTTGGTCTGAATCAGCTAGACTAGATTAATGTCTAGTTACTTTATGCCTAGAATTCTACCCACCACCTGTTGTGGAGTGTTTTGACACACATTTTGGGCAACAGAGTAGATCCCTGCTTTTTTGTAGGAGAGCCAATAGAATCAAGCACTCCTCAGACAGGCTCATCTTTGTAATTCACACTTCTTCTCGTTCATTAACAGGACAATGAGAAATATTAACAGACCATTGAAAAGGGCTGAGCAAAGGATTCTCTTACCATTGGGATGGGTGGGGTAAGTCTATATCTCTGAGAAAGTCTCTTTACTTTGTATTTAGTGCGGCCACAGTTGGGATGTTACTACTTATTTCTAATAAAACATGAAAAATGTTTGAATATTTCTGCTGCTTTCTTTCTACTGAAAAACTAAAGCTAAAAACTAACATCTCCTGGTGTCTCCTAAACAATCACAATGGTGTGTCATTGACTATCATAATGAAAAATGTTTCATTTTCAACCATGTCACTTAATTATTTTACGCCATTAATCCAGAGATTCAGATCTTAGAATTCATGGATTGAGCTACTTGGTTGGAAATGAATTACAACCACATTTTCTGTTCTTTAATTTTGCATTTTACAAACTTGTGATTGGTAGGACTTTCTGAAATTCTACATTCGAAACAATACGTGATAAAAAAAATATCTGCAGGTCACATTTGTAATGCTTTAACTTTCTTTGTCTGCATTTTTGTTTTTGTATTTAAACCATTTACATGTTAGAACAAGTGTAACTGGTGAGTCTATAAAAGCCCAAGCAATGTTTGGACAAGTTAAGGATCAGGGGTGTTTAAAAGTGTGCTATTGTGATGCAGATTCATTGAGTGCATTAACCTTCCAAATGAGGCCTAATGCTGCAGCCCAAGTCTGTGTTAATGAACTGGGAAATGACATTGAAATTCCCTGAGTCGTGACTCCACTACTTCGTATTTGCCTGGGAATTTGCTTGGGCGTCTTCCTTCAGCTGGTCTATGCAAAGTTTGACAGGCCATCTGATAATAAAACAATCATTATGCAATAATCAAAGAACATCAAATATATTTCTGCTGTAATATCAAAGCACTAACACTTCATTTTGAATTTTTCACATTTATTCTCAATCTCTATAACGTCATGTAATGAATGGGCCAATGGGTCTAAAATGACCTCAAATCCCAACTTACATTTATTAAAGTGAAGGAATATAATCAATTAATTGATTATCAAATTGTTGATGTCTTTTGAATATGTCTTGCTTTGTGCAGACAATTAAACTATTTGCCACTCATTTCACAGTCATTTGCACATTTTCCCTGTCTGTTAATACGGCATTTGGCTGACGCTCTTATCCAGAGCGACATACATCAGTGCTTAAGAAGTCCACAACTGTGTCTTACCTGAAAACCAGCTTAAATCCGTGTCAACTATTTAACCAAGATACTGCAGTCAGAGCATCTATACAACAACTGTCATATAATAATTAACCAACACCTAATACAACAATACATAAGCCATAGAGAAGAACGCAAGTCAAGGGAAAGGAATTTTTTTTTAACTTTTTTTTTAAAAATTAAATCTGTTTTCTCAGAACTAGCTCTAAAGAATGAGACAGAGTGTCTGATTGTACTACATGTTGGTTTCCAGCAGAGGATGCCAGAGATTAAGTTGTAGTTCTCAGAGCTAAACCCTTCCTGTGCCTTAAAACATTCAGAGATGACATTTTAAATGACTAAATACAGTTTGAGGTTAAAATTGGCTTGTACAAATAGGCCAAGCTTTAGGAGAATTGGTGTGCAAAGTGGGTGTAAATTGGATTCACCAATTCACACCTAAAATAGTTAGGGAAAGGGGTCAGAGGGAGAAGATCGGAGTGAATTGCTTATGAGCTCAAAACCTGAACAGGGTTCATCTGCTTAACTGTTTCCAGCTGAGTGCCGGTGCGCCTGCTTGTGTCCTGTGTCTGTACGTGTGAACATCTGAGGAATATTTGCTGAACCCCCGCGCAACGTTAGCTTTTCAATCCTAATTACTGTTTCATCTCACACAGCCTCTGGCGGAGGTGTCGCTGTTGCCAGCGTACATTGTGAAATGGGCCTGTGAAAGTGTGAAAGAGAAGGAAAGTAAAGGGAGAAGAAAAGTCCTGTCAGAGTTCATTATGTATCCAGGGAACAATGCTGAAAGTGGCAATGCAAGCTGCACTGCGCCGAGCTGCCATTAATCATGGCTGACAAGGAACCAGGGTTAAAGGTGGGAGAGCTGCCAGTGCCTCTGATAGTGATTATAGTGTAGAGGGAGAGAGAAAGAGAGAGAGAGCAGAATGGAAACACTCCTAGCAACTCAGAACTCGTCTAGCTTGGGCTACAGGCTGACGTTTCCATAATAAGGCCGTGTCCTAACCTTAGAATTATAAAATATCTACACGAACCCAGTCAGATGGCAGCGAAACGTGACATCTTGCGCTGCAGCTGTTTTCACCCCCTGACTGCGAATAGAACCGAGACATGGGGCATGAGGTGCGAAAACACAAGCGACACTCAAGAAGTCTGGGGCACAAAAAATGACTAAACAGAGAAAAAAGCCCCATATTCTAACTTTTGCAGGCCTACAGCACAAAACAGCCAAATAAGCTCTTCACGTTTACACATTAAGATGCCAAAAGGGTTTTGGACTTGGGACTGATATCATAGAAGAACTGTTTCCCCCTCAGGACCTTACATACAAGTCTAGATTTATTCATGAAAGATTTATTTAGTCTTTCTCAGATTTTTAAAGGGGGATTCCAGTAATAGTTAAGAGGTATAAAGTCAATCATAATGGTCTGATGTGAACTGTCTTGTTGTAGAGTTCACAGTGGAGATCAGAAGAGGTGTCTAAAAGCTACCTTATAGAAACGGTTGTGAATACACTGCCTGATGCCTTATGCAAAGTATTTTATGAACATTATGAGATAAGATTGTGGCCTAGAACACACATTTTTAAATCCACTCATGGCAGTGAAGTACATGCAAGGGTTGAATGACAATAGTGCCCAAAGAAAACATTTTGTGGTCAGATTTACCACTATTTCATTATTCTAATCACTGTATGCATAAGTCAGCATGCACAGCCACTTGCCATGAACAGTTTGAGGTGAACAGTTGACTAAATTCCCCTTTTTTTCAGTGGATGCTTCTTCAAAACAGAATTCAGGAATAAGATATGCATGATTAATCTAAAACTTAGAGGACCTGAACATAACGGAAAGCTTCTGTGTCTATTAATGTTATTGTCTAGAACCGGATATCCAAAACAGGAACCATTTAGGAGTCTTTGTTCTGTGTATAGTGTACACTACTACTGATCTAGGTACATGAAAAGTGAACAAAAGGCCAAAGAAACTCTACAGACTTCCCAGTTTCCAATTCATCGCGAGTTCAGTCTTGTTCTATGAGTTGCAGAGTCCCCGGGTGCAATCTCGCTTCACTCCTATTGCAAGTGATGAAGTGCTTGGGCTTGCGTATGACACTCTGAGCACCTGAGAGCTCCATATTCTCAGAGTCTATCTCTATTTGTCTGCGGCGAGGCGGCTCCCTCTTCGCTTCAGATTCAGCGTTCGCCTCCTCGGAGGAAAACAGAGAGCAGGCAGACAGAGAGAGAAAGAGAGAGAGAGAGCATAATGGACCCGTGACTGGAGGAGATTGAGGCGCTGTTAAGTGCTCGGCTTGAAAGCATGTCTGGCCTCATTAGCTGTCAGTTGTAACAATACTGAACTGGCAGCGAAGACAGGTTGGAGTCTTGTGGCCATAAATCACAGACCGACAGCCCTCTGACAGGCTGGGAACCAGCACACATGCATGCGGGCGCCTTTTCCGTTCCCTCTCGCTCAGCACATCTGAGCACGCACGCACACACACGCCTGCCCCAAAACAAGTCATCAAAGAGCTAGCAGTTCCCTTCAGCTGGAGCATGGACTCCTTTCATATTACAGGCCACTGGTTGCAGAGTGAGGCCTGGAGTGAAGGACCGGAAAGCAAGCCTTGTGTATTTTTTGGATCAAGTGGTTCAAGCATGTGAGCGCATGTAGGTCAAAATGAGGCTTGCTGAGTTTATGAGTTCACAACATATGACAGTGTGTTCTAGAGAAACTTACAAAGTCAAACTTGTTCATCATGGAGAATTTAAAGAGGTGTCCAAAAGCTACCTCAAAGGATTTTATTAAATAAAATGGTTGTGGATGTGTTGCCTGATCCATCGTTGAATATAAGATTGGGCTCTAAAACATGTACTTTTTAAAATCCGCTCATTGGTGTACATGCAGTGGACAGTATTCCACAAAGGAAACCTTTTTTTCATTATATTCTATACATAAAGTTAAGGTGCGCATTCACTTGTCGCGAACACTTTTGAATTGAAATATTTTCTCAAGAACCGAATACTGGAGACATTTATGAGAGTGTGTAAAAGGCCTCGGTGTTTCATGGCTAACGCAGCTTTCTGTATGCTAAAGAATACAGAATGTCCATTTTAGGCCATTTTGTTCCTTTTCATTCAGCATGACATGTTTGAAAGGATAAACTGGAGGAATTTTAAAAGGAAAGCCTTTACTTCTTATCTCAGAAGAGATTATGCGCCATCATAATAGTCCTAAACAGCTGCTTTCTCTGCACTGCATAGCATTTCGATAAGGAGAGGTTTGGGTGGGAAATGTTTATATATTTATTTAATATGTATAGGTTTGCGGTTTAAATATATCTTAAGGTGTCTGTTAAAGCAGTATTGTACTGATTTTCCGAACTTCTGCATTATTCAACCGCTAAGACTCCGAGTGCTTTGATGTCAAATGGTTCACTGTAGAGATACTTACTAACTCTGACAGTGACAGGAACCAGGGTCTCTAATGAAAACATAGCCGTTATATCTAAAACGTTCAGCGAACCTTGACTTCCTCTTTGTTTTTTAATGTGGAGTAAATTCTAAAAAGCAATTTGAAAATTCTAAGTCAGGAAAAGTAAGTTTCTTTGGCCACACAATGACCCCAAATGACCATGAACAGTTTAAATAATTACATTTTGGGTAAAAACCTCATTTAACCCTCCTGTTATGTTGCGGGTCAAATTGACCCATTTTAAATTTTAAAAATCTAAAAAACTTAGTTAAAAGTATTTTTTCAGTATGAAACTTCTTGTGCTTGGCTTATAAGGATAATGAACATATAAAATGAAAATGGTTCATCTCACATATGTGTAACCTCCCCCTGCATGTTTATATTACATAGATGCTGTTCGGGTCAATTTGACCCGGCAGTCAAAGTGGAGGTTAAAGAAATGTAAAATACTATTTGTTTCTTTGCAACTGCGTGACTTATTTCACCCCAGTCACACACACACACGCACACACACGCACAAACATGCACACATACACGCACACACACACGCACGCACATACTGTACATACACACACGCACACACACATACTGTACATACACACGCGCATACACACACACACACGCACACACACACACATAGACACACACATACACACGCAAACGCACACAGAACAGAACAGAAAAGGCAGGAACTTTTCAGGTCACAGGGTCCTACAGCACCAAGCGAATGACTTCACGCTGGCCACTGGTCATCTTTTACAACATGGTTGATGTATCAGCCTACAACGCATTTGTTATTTGGACGGAGATCTTTCCTGAGTGGAACGAGTCAAAGCTGTACAAGAGGCGCATCTTCCTTGAGGAGCTGGGGAAGGCACTTGTGGTACCGCATATACAATGAAGGCAGCACATGCCAAGAACCCCAGCTACTGCAGCTACAGTGAGGGAGATCCAGGAAGGGACTTCACCTTGTACACCAGTGTGTGAGGTAAGTATGTGTAAGTGTGTGTGTCTGTGTGAGATTATGTACTGTGTGTCGTGGGATCAGTAAAAAAAACATAGTAATCATCGTCCTCTTCTTTCTAGGTTGCTGCAGGGGGAAAAAGGATGAGGAAGAGGTGCCAGGTCTGCAAGCCATCTGATGATATCAAGACAAGCATGACCTGTGTAAAATGTGCAAAATTCATTTGCACAAAACATTCTGTGATGACATGTCCCTCATGTGCTATGTAGATGCACACACATGCACCTTGTTCATTTCCACCTATGAATTTATGTGTATTTCTGGTTCTAAACATTGCATAGTGTTTACTATCACAACGTGACGACAAGTCACTGTGCTGTGGAGACTCTCTCTCTCTCTCTCTGTCACACACACACACACACACACATATTGCTAATCTTTTTTTTTGTTGTTTTACTATTTTGTTCATTTCTGGTTCAAAAATGGTGTCATTTGTCTTGATTTTAATCAGCGGGTCAATTTGACTCGGAACAGAAGAGGTGTCACATACGTTATCTATATCACTTCATAAAAAGAAAAAAAAAGAAAATTATAAAATAAGATTTAAAAAATAATCTCAAAATGTAAAACTATTGTGTTTTATGTGTAGGTATTTCTAATGTAGATGCAAGAAAGTTTTAAAATGCATTTTTCATGAAAAAAAGTGAATTATCCTCATTAAAAAATGATCTGTGAAAGGTAAAGAACACCATTACACCAAATATTGATTGAAATGGTTAGTAATGAAGTTAATAATGAGGTATTAACAATGTTTATTGCGATTTTTTGGTTTCAGACACTTTTAGATTATTAAACAAGCCCCGGGTCAAATAGACCCGAGAACATTACTGAGAAACGAACATAACAGGAGGGCTAAATAACCAACCAGTGTAGAGTATTGGTACAAATTTGCCTTTATATTTTCTTTAAGGACACTATATTGAGTTTAAAATGAAGTTATAGTGTTTTAGGAGCATATTTGGGGGTATTTTTGGGGTTTACCACATCACAAATTCGTGTTTTTTGAACACAACCCCCGCAAAGTGGTGGCCGTACAGTGGTTCGGCGGATCGGAGTGAGATCCGGAGTGAGCTTGCGGCTGCGACAGATTTTAAAGATGTCTGTTTTTAATAAGCCACCTATGCGTTGCTTTTGGTGTTACCAGCCAGAAAACAAAAATTTAAGTGAACGTATACGCTGTTACTGTTACTCTGTTTTAATTAGAGAATGTGGTCAACAAGTTGCGTGACGAACTGTGTGAGCAGCAGCTCGGTGCCGTCTAGTGGAGGATGCACTGAGGGACACGCCCCCTACTCAAACGGGCCAATTGGAAAGCAGCTCAGTTTTGACTGCTAGTCTCTGGGGGGTCACGCCGCTGGTCCCAATCACTCCACCCCAGACTCGAGTGAAACATGAGAATGAACACAGCTTTATTAAAGGGGAAGCATCTGCTGCCATCTGCTGGAGCAAAACAATTCAGCTCACGTATTTCTTCACCCGGAATTTTTGAACGGAGGATTCTGCAGACAAAAAAAACGTAATTAATTAACATAAAATATTAATTATTGAGTGATTATAATAGCACGAAAATGCCCATCACTACTTACCTATAAAGAGCCACCTAATATGCACCCAGTCCCACTTTATAGTGTAGCTATGTAACACTGAGCATGCATGTGTGTTTGTGTGTGTGTGTGTGTGTATATATATATATATATATATATATATATCTTAGGGCTATCCGTTAACGCCACTAACGCGCGTTAA
>JBBPDB010000036.1:5180489-5208768 GCA_037974465.1 Brachypetersius altus | reverse complement strand
TCTCTCTCTCTCTCTCTCTCTCTCTCTCTCTCTCTCTCTCTCTCTCACACACACACACACACACACACACGCACACACGCAGTGTTCATATTGCTAATCTTTTTTTTGTTGTTTTACTATTTTGTTCATTTCTGGTTCAAAAACGGTGTAATTTGTCTTGATTTTAATCAGTGGGTCAATTTGACCCAGAACAGAAAAGGTGTCACATGTTACGTTATCGATATCACTTCATAAAAAGAAAAAAAAATAAAATTATAAAATGAAATTACAAAAATAATCTAAAAATGTAAAACTATTGTGTTTTATGTGTAGGTCTTTCCAATGTAGATGTAAGAAAAATGCATTTTTCATGAAAAAAAAGTTAATTATCCTCATTAAAACATGATCTGTGAAAGGTAAAGAACAGCATTACACCAAATATTGATTGAAATGGTTAGTAATGGAGTTAATAATGAGGTATTAACAATGTTTACTGCGATTTTTTGGTTTCAGACACTTTTAGATTATTAAACATGCCCCGAGTCAAATTGACCCGGGAACATTACTGGTGTTCCTGCGAAACGAACATAACAGGAGGGTTAAGCTTAAACTACTGTAAAACTATGTCTCAAGGACCAGGTAACATATTTATAATAGTTTCATACACCCTTCTTTGATATAGTGCTTGCAAACATTAAACACATCAGATGTCTGATTTCTGTCCTAAGTGTTACAAATTATAAAGCAAGTTATTCAAGTTCCTCTAGAATACTGCATTTCTCAGCCATTTAATTATGAGGACATTTGGACAAATTGGTCCTCTTCATGCGTTTTTACTCATATTGCTTGTAATGTTTTGACTGTTTTTAACCTAAATGCATATTCATTTGTACAGAGTTGATTTTGGATCCTTTCTATTGCTCCATGCATCCTGAAATGTGCACACAGTATAAAAGACAGCTGGAGTTTTATAATGGTGTTTTGATACGGCAGCAAGGGTACGCTAATGGAAAGAATAGCAGCACTGGATCCTTTAGAATGTAACTTTAACCTACTTATCAGGAAAAATACTGGAGTACTTAAAAGGTCTATGTGATTGCGTGATTGGTTGGACGGTTTCACTAAATGGCTGCGTCTGCATGTGAGGGGAAGGCCTACATTCACTGTGCGCATACACACACACACACACACACACAGTGTCTCGCTTGGAGCACTAGGGGCTTTCATGTCATGTCATTCTGCCTATGTCCATTAGGTTGACAGGCAGTAGTGCGGTGTGACTGGTGAGGAGAGTGGATGTGGGCGGGTGGGGGTGAGTGTTTTTGGGGGGAGGTTAAGGGGGAGAAAGAGCAGGGCCTCAGGGTCATTAATCATGGCCTCTGACATGTGCAGGCAGGGGCCACGGCCCCCCTGTGCATACAGCTGGGCTCCACTGCTGGCACGGGAGATGGATATCCCACGAGCTTCTGTTGCCCTTGCTTTCCTTCTTTTAGCTCATTCTTTTTAATGACCATTCCGTCTTTCATTCAATCGTCCATCCATCTCCATCAGCTGTCTGTGCAATCTATGACACCTTCTATCCACTCTGTCCATCCATCCATCCATCCATCTATCCATCCATCCATCTGCTGATCACCTCAGACCACATTTTTGTTCTTCGCTCTGGAAAACTAAAGTGACGCTTTCTTCCCCAAAGACCTTTTCAGTGGACGGTTCCTCAAAGAAGTGTGTTTGGAAACGAATAGAATGGTGTAAAGAAAGCCTTTCATATTTTAAAGAACCTCCATATAATGTTAGGGTCCTATAAAAGTGAAAGTGTTGCATACATCTGTGCCCGCAAGCCAAGAACTGTTTAGGAGCTTTTATTTTTAAGAGCGTTCCTCAGCTTTTGTACAGCACATTCCTTCACAAAGGACGAGGATGCATAAAATATTACTTTCCCCAAGTTTCCTCGTTTCAGGGACACTTCGGGGAAACTGAGCAACCACTGCCATTCTCGTCTCTCTCTTTATCTCTCTCTATTTTTCTCCGGCCATTCATCTTTCTTTTATTTCTCCGCCTGTCTTCCACATGTAACTTCTTCCAGATGAGTGCTGCCCGTTTCCCTCTTCATTTCCCAGATTTACAGGCATTGGGGATTGGCTTTGAGCTGGAAGCTTCGGAGAGTTCTTTGTGTTCTGAGCAAGTTCTGGAGAGTCAAGATGAGAAATAAAAAATAGGCTGCGAGTCCTGGGAGGATTTGAAAAAGCCCGTCTCAGAGTAGCAGGTCCTCAATTGTCGTGTGAAATACGGCCGTGCTCTTCTCCGCAGAAGATAATAAATCTTCTTGTTTGGTGACCTTACTTAGCTTTGGATATTTTGGTTTTCTCTGTTTCCTGTCAGAAAAAAAAGTGCCTTATTTTATCCAAAAGACCATGTCCAACTTCCATTAGTATGTGGAGCCACCAAAATGACTTCTTTCTCTGAGCGGAGGGACTTTATATCTCACAAACAACAGTGCGGTTGTTCTGAAGCATTCTAGATTTTGGAATAGGCCTGACTCATCACTTAGTGGCAGTAATTATCACTCTATATCATTCCTTGTGGAGCGGGTTAACAAGAAGGAATGTAGGGGTTTCAGAGAAAAGTCTTTGAACTGAAACAGCAACAAATGTGAGTGTAATTCATGGTTCTTTCCCTGCTGCTCCTCTTTTTTTGCCCCTCTGCTTCATGCTAAGCTCGCCACTGCAAGACCTTCCACAGCCTGATTGAATCAGACACCTTCGTTTGTACAGGCTATGAGGTCAACAGGCTGGAGTAACCTGAGAGAAAAACAGAAAAGGAGATGATGTAAGATTTTTACTGAGGGTTCAAGTGCATGGCATAGTAATTAGCCCACTCCATTAGTACTGGAAATGACTGTATATGCATGTGGTTCATGTAAACGATAAGAAAAATAAACGTCTTAATCACTGACTGCTATTGTAAAACATGAACTGATCAAAGATAACACTGTGTACACACATGGCTGACCTGTAAAACACTTTTAGGTCTTTTATATAACATATTTAACCAATATTTTAGCATGTTTGTTTGTGTGGTCATCATTTTTACAGTTTTCTCTTTTAACCCAAAATTCTTGATGATTATAAAATAAATGTTGCATTATTTAATGTAGAACAGAAAACAAGGTAAGTTGTTTTTATACTACATTTGTGCAAATCTAGGGATGATCTCTGTTTATCTCTGTATGTTAGTTCTGCAGCATCTAAATTAATGACTGAGCCCAGCTTTTCTAATGTTTAACAATCAAAAATTAGAGCTAAACTAGTAACCTGAGTTCAGCTATTTGTCTTTGTTTAAACAGTGTTTGCCATTATAATATCTTTCATGCATTTAACTTATATTGCATCAGTCTTTCAGCAGGAATGGCTGAGTTGTGAAATCCATGGCTGTGTTTAGCCTTTAGGTAATATTACATCATGTCCTTCACATGAAAGCAATTTCCCTGCTGATAAAATGTTCATTTTAAAACAGTGATAAACTCAGAAACGTGTCGCAGAATTCAGTCCAAGGGGTTAAAAGTTAGGGGTACAAACAAAGCAAATACTAAAACACGAATACTACTGTAAGGGACATGAACATAACGAACGATTACTCACATAAATTCAGCCCTGCCCACACGCAGGAATAACTGATGTTTCTGAAGACTGTGACAGACCTAGAAAGAACATCTTGCAGCTATAAAGACTATGGAGCGCGCCCTTGGCTGCTGTTCATACGTGAACATCAACTAAAACTTCTTTTGTGCTTTGGGCCTGGTGTTTTATTTTATCATATGAACTGACGGGGCAATGAAACACGAGGCTGTTCATAATGAGCTACAATTTCTCCAAGGGCAAAATCTCCCACAATTCAATTTGTTCTCTCTCTCTCTCTCTCTCTCTCTCTCTCTCTCTCTCTCTCTCTCTCTCTGTTCTGTTATTTCACTGCAGTGTGCTAAGACTCCACCTTCCTGCTGTTCAAACCACAGCAGTGCCACACACACAGGGCCTGCCATAAATCAATGGACAGGATCGTGTCTGCCAGTCAGACTAAACAAGAGCATTTGTGCTGCTTTGCACTCAGTCATTAATCATCTTGACAGTTTGAAAAACACATTTCCCCTTTAATGACTGTATTTGGAGAATCACGTCTGCTTCCTCTCTTTGCATTGCTCCTGCCTCCTTTTTTTCTCTCTGAAAGGGGCTTTTTCCTGACCGAAGGTCTGGGCTGGGCTGTGCTGTGTTGGACTGTGTTGGGTGTGTTTGGTTGTGTGGGAGGGGTGTGACAAGCCATGTCCTAATTGATCGCTGACAGCAAGGTAAATGTTATTATAAGTTATTAAATGGTTAGTCATGGTGAAAATGAACCCGATCACAGTCACTTGCTGTGCAAATGTATTAAAAAAGCTTTCATTTCCTAGTCTAGCACAACTGCACAGCTAAATTCAAATGAAAAATGGAGCAGCTGGTGGCCTGATGGTTGGATAGTTCGGAAGGTTGTGGGTTTGAATCCCAGGACTGCTAGTGGCACCACTTGAGCAAGGCACAGTGTTGCTGGCTGTGACTATAAGGACCACTGTATTTACTTTGCCTTCGTAAAGCATGTCGAAGGATTGTGCTGGTGTGACTGGTGGAGCCGGCTGCAGTGTGACTAATGCAGTCCCTCATAGAAAGATGAAAAAAAGAAGAAAAATGAGAAAAAGAAAAAACCCAACAGAGAAATCACGGCCTGTGGGTTCCAAAAACACCGCCGCGCGTGCCGCAGACGGCCTGATGGGGCCCGGACCTCCCCTGCGCTTCGAGGGAGAGGCTCTGCTGAAGGTCAGGTCGGGCATGTTGGGCTCGGTTCCGCCCGGAAAAGGGGCGCAGAAACCAAAAGGAATGTCAGAAGGAGACCGCGAGGCGAACAGAGCGCGCATACAGCTCCTCAAGCCCACTGCCAAGGCACGTTTCTCCACGGAGCCGCTCGTCCGGGACACATGAGAGCTGACAAGTTCAGCGGCCGATCAAAACCAGCTGGAGTCACGCGGGTTAGAGCGGCTCGCCGTAATTACTGAGGACCTTCTCGCAGACCTCTGGGCCCTCATCCACCTTTTAGAGGCATACGCCCACCCCACCCTCTAACCTACCCCCTCACACACAGTACTAGGCAGTTCCAGGACATTCCCTTTATTTTTACCTTTGCATCCCTTATTGGTTACGCTTAGCATTAGTTACTTTTTCTTAATCCTCACTAGGGTTGCATGTACCTATCCGGGTCATAGTTGGGACTTTATACGGCTACTTCTACTTTAGATCATTATCATTATTATGATTATGATTATTATTGTTGTTTTTATTATTGAAAACAACATCTGTAGTGAGCAGATCCAAGGCGGCTCTTTCTCCTGTCCAGAGTATTTTCAGAATGTTTTGTCTTCATATTTTATATGGGTCTTGTTTCTCTGTCTCTGTTTGTGCAGTCGTAGCATGAGCAGTTTCACAATGACAAAGTCACTTTGTAGAGCATAAAGGGACGGCCAAGAATGAAGCGCAAGAATAAAAGGGAAAATCTTTATAAGCTGAGATTTCTTTTGCTGCCCTATTGATAACAGATTTGTTCCAACAGTAAAAAAATCCTCTGAGGTGTAGACCTATGAATAGTGCTGCGAGAAAAGATATAACCAAGCCAAAATTGGCAAAAACATTTCATATAAAATATGCTTTGTTGGCATACAGAAACTAGACCAGTTACTTGTATGCTTTATTTGACAATGTTTTTTTCATAACAAAGGACTAGAAAAAATCTAGAACTGATTGTTATTCGAAAAGATAATCAATTCTAACATGGCAGAACAAAAATCGGCTAAAGAACACATAAGGCAAGAAATCTATGGTAGATCTATTTAAAAGCGCGGTACATTTATGACAGTTATCTAAGTGATGAATGCCAACCCTGTTATCTTAGTCAAAGAAGTCTTTTATACTGGTTGTGTGCAGCAAGTACTTTAACAGAGCATGTGAAGTTTACTTGTTTTGCACTTGCAATTATAAGAGCTTGTATAAAATAGTGGGTTTAGTGGGACATGATGATTGGTTGGTGGGGTACTGCCCCACTAAATAACCACTGGGCCTGAATATTACACACATTATGCTGAAGCTGCAGGTCCACAACTGCAGCTGCCTCTCCAAGTCTCCAGATGAATGGGTGTGTAATGGTGGACATGTGATGTAGGAAAAAAAAAGAAATACAAGATAGGTTAATTTACTGTGGGATGCAGGCAGTCCGTCATGAAGCAGACCGGAGGGATCTGTTTGGCCAAAGGGTTTCTCAATGCTGAATGCTTAAATGCGGTGGTTGGCTGTGAACATTTTCTGCATTTTGCCTCTCCTTATGTCTGTGTGAGTGGGAGTAATGAGCTGTTTGATAGCTTCAGCACGTCGTTAAAACATTGTTGACATCTGTAAGCATCTCCTCATTCATGCCACTTTAAAGAGAGACATGAGAGGGAGGCGAAGCCACACATCGCGCAGGGGAACATCAAAAAGAAAAGGAGAGTCATGCGCAGATCTTGGTGTGCACCCCAAGGCTTTGAAGGCACTGTAAAATGTTGGTTTGATCCCTTCACAGCGAGCGATGAGGATAGCGGTTGGATCTGAGGCGAAGCTAAGAGACGCTGGAGCCTTGCAGGGTGACGGAGCAGCAGCTCCACACTCTGTCATCATTAATCACTGGCCGTTGTCAGTTGTCCACCCAGCGCAGGCCTCAGACATCACTAGCACTCCCCATTTCACCCTCGACGCTGGGGGATGGGCACATGGCCGATGAGTCTGTGTGCACCCCTGATCTCGATTCTGTATGTTTACACATCTCCCTGTGAGGACAGACAAAGGTGTCCATCACCTAATGTGTAAATGTGTGTCTACAGACACTACCCAAAAGACATATTAGACTGTAAAGCTCCTTCCTAGCTCCACACACAGTAGTCCATTCTGTCTGTCTTCGTTGGGTCGGTGGTGATGTATCTCTCCTCGGCATGAGCAGCAGGGATGACAGAAATAGAGTGTGGGTGTTGATTCCTGGGAGCTGGGGGAAGAGAGAGACGGACAGAGTGATTGATGAGAAGCGAAGGAGGAAGAAAGGGAAGATGGATCGGATGACAGCGTGATGGACGAGTTACAGCAAAATGGAAAATGGCACCACTATTCATCTCTCCCTTGAGAGCGGACCTCTGCTCTTGAAATTTCATCTTCTGCACCTTTTATTGATTTAAAGGCGCACAGTCGTCACCGGTAATGTCATTTTAGCACAAATGTGCCCTGTTAGCTCAGCATTACTTAACTGGAAGCTTGTAAGTAGTGACATAAAGCTGAAGCGCATGTAAACGCGGGCAGGGTTTGGAGAAAGAAGTCGTTACTGGGGAAGACAGTGGTTAATACATGGTACAGTGAACGTGGCTTGACCTTCTTTTATCCGAGTCACTGAGGGATGTTAGTCAGTGCCCATGACAGGCTGATTACTCGGTGTGAGGGACAGAGACGCGACCCGCGTGTTTGCGCTGCATCCTGCCTCACCCGCCGACCACAGCCTTTGGAAACTTGAGCCGCCCACCCTAGTCAAGCCAAGTGGATCTGTTCCTTCACTCAGCATCACAAAGCGTGATTCGCACAATGTCTGGGAAAGTGAGCCGAGGCCGACCTCTCCGATTACCTGCCCAGAACCGATGAAGACACAATGGCTTTCTGCTCTGACGTGGGATCAGCGTTCGAAGCTTTGCAGTTGATTGCATTAAGGCAGGGGCACTTTCAAGAGTGGTCCTAGATCAGTTCGGATAAGAATGTAATGAGAGTCTGAGCCCCAGGGGTAGTGCACTGTAACCTTGCGAGCTGACTGTCAGTGTGGGTGAGTGATGGTACACAGATACTGAGCTGTCAGTCCCTGTTGTGTTACTCCACGAGGCCGTAGGATATTATTGTTGCCAATCAAACTGGCAAGCTGAGCCATGCCAGCGGTATGCTGTTCCCAAGTCAGCTAGACAATTTCAAAGCTTTCCCTACTCCACCTTGTGATGAGCGCTGGCATTGAACTCAGACCCGACACCAAGACCTGTTGCCAGTCAAGCTGACAAGATACACTGCTCTGGTTTCTGTCCGTCCTTGATGGCTGGTTTTGCATTCCAAATCAAATGCCTCCACGGTTATGGGCCACATAGCAGTCTGACCCATGCCGTCAGCTATTGTCAGGCAAGAGTATTGAAAAGTCGCAAAACACGAACACGCCCAGGTATCAAGAGCTGCAGCCCTGTGGGACCTGAAAGGCCAGGCGGCTCCTTCTGGGGATTGTAGGTGGCTTACGCCACAGAATTACTCTGTTAATTATAAAAGCGTGATTCATAAAAGCGAAATGGCTCACTGTAATTAAATTTAATTGAACTGTCCATGGCACGGCGTTCCTTGAGGATTAATTACTGCACGCACGAGAGAATATGCGCAGACAAAAAAAAAAGGGAAAAAAACAGCAGAAGAATGGAACCTCTAATAGCATGCTGGGAATGATAACCTTCAAGGTAAATGTTTGCATAACTACAAACCAGTTCCTGATGTATCAATTGACATCTGCTGTCACTCTTTGGGTTTGGGACACAAAGAGAAATGCTTGGAAGCGGGGCGGAAGAGAAGGAAAGGAGGGAAGGGGTCCCCTGGGTCATCATTACAAGCACACACGCAGGTTTCACAACAGCAGCATGCCTCAGGATATGCTGAGGCGGCACTCCCTACATGAAGGAAAAGCAGAAATCCACTATGGCGTTGAAGACTGCAACGCCTGCACTAAGGCACCAGGCTGCTGCCGGCAGTGCTCTTGCTTCATAGTTTTGCGCCGAAGTGGTGGGTAGAGCATGTTGCCGCATATGTGAGTGGAACACACTGTAAACAGCATGGTGACACACAAAACTTAAATATAATAAGATAGGTAGCTGTATGGCTAGGTTGGCGAACCATATTTTTGTTTTTTTGGAACAAACAAGATTTAGTAAGCATAATTTTGTACTACAAAATTTGTTTTTATAGTATGTTTGTTACTCTGCAAATCATGAAGTGTACAAAATGAATGAATTGCCTGTCTCCCCAGTTCTAGGCTGCTGTCCTAGTCAAGTCCTAACTGCTCTACTCACTCAGTGTGTCAAGACACAAGACAGGCCGAGACAACTCAGGGCAAAGGAAAAGACTGTTCGGCCTTGTGGATCGATACTGCACTTCCTGACATGATCTCCAGAGACCTGCATTATAAAGATAGGCCTGGACCAATCTAAAGTGATGCTGATAAGAATTCTCTGAGGCTTTGAGTAATGTTGAGGATTAAACCCTACACTTTTTCCTCAATAACACTGCTCTAACCTTAAAATAGTGAAGGCATGTGGCGTGTAGGAGACAACATTGAGAGCAGGATAAAGGAATACAAAAACATACATTTTAAATATAACCATTTCATTTATTTAACAAAATTATAACTCCAAAGTTGGACAGCACTGCCATCGCATTTTTTTTTTATTGATCCGGCACCTTAACCAGCTTAGTAATCTTGACACACTACAAAAAAATATTACAGCTCTTTATACCATTTCTTTTAAGCTGTTCAAATTAAAAAAGGAGTATTCAGAAAGCCCAGAGGGACTCGGACATGCACATTCATACCGCACAGACAAAAGAAACGGAGGCATCGGAGGACACGTGCCTCGTGAAAAGAAAATAAATTTCTGAAGCTTGAGGTTTGCACCATACTGTGTACAAATGATGGGCGGACAACATAAGTAAAATTAATAGTGAAATTAGCAGATGTACTCTGATTTGGAAAAGTAAACAATAATTAAGAACATTGTGTCTTGGATTATAAACTGGGAAGCCAAGCGCTTGTTAAAAAATAAATACATTTTCTGTTCTGAAAACTGTGTCGACACTTCAGTCTCATACACTGTTTCAAGCTTGCATGCACCCTGCATACCCATAAACCAGGCCATAAAGGAACTCCATGGATTCCCTTTTTGTCCCATTCACTTGTCCCTGCCCAGCACAGGAAGCTGGAACCAAGGGGCAACAACCAGTGTCCAGTTTCACCTGGATATCTTAGCCGTCATCATGCAAGCACTCTGCTTGTTCTTAAATGTGGAGAGTCTGCTTAGTGCCTCATTGGTAGCCGAGAGCTGAGGCAGATCCCAGTCTTTGACTGTAGAGGGCGTAATGGGAGTAGTAGGGCGCGGAGGCTGGTAAAGTGTGCATGGGCAAAGATGGGGCTGTGGGCAGGTGCATTTTGCTGTAGGGATGGTAACGTGCCAGCCCCAGGCTAGGAGGTGCTCTTAGGGAGAAGGAGGTGGGAAGAGAGGCTGGGCTGCTCTGGGGAGGCAGGTGGAGGTGGCAGGAGGCGGCGGCCGCAGCAGCAGAAGAGGAGGAAGGGGGGTATGCAGACAGGAGCTTGCCGTCCACGCCTGGTAGTGAGGTGTGTGTGCGCAAGTGGGCCAAGAGTTCCTCAGAGGTTGTGAATCGTTTGTCGCAAGGTCCGCTGGCAGAGACCCAGTTGCAGGCGTGTGGTAGTGGCTCATTAGGGAGCATGAAGCCGTATGTGTAGAGAGGGTGGGACAGTGAGGGAGTGACACTAGAAGAGAGGGGGCTCTGGTGAAGAGAGTGGAGGGGATGGGTGGGGTACACCAGCGGGAAGCCGTTCTTCAGCGAAGACGGGTCGTGAACACATGTACTGCAATTACTACCGCCGAGGTGAGGAGCATTAGAGTAACTTAAACAGTACGGGTCCCTGCACAAGCCTTGCATAAACGAGGGGGGAGATGCTCCTGTCAGTGGGCTGGAGCTGGGGTGTTTTCCTGCAATCCCTACACCAGCACCGCCAAGACTGGACTTTGTATGGTCCAAGCCAGGGACAAACTGACCAGGATACCCTGCATAAGTGCCCACTATTGACCCATGATAGCCCATACTGGAAGACGGTAGAGGAAAAACTGGGTGACTGGATTTGAAGGGAGAAATGGAAACAGGCCCCAGTCCTCCAGGCTGTGCTGGTTGCGTGTCTGCCTTGCCCTCATGACTGGGGCTACTGTCCGAGCTGCCACTGCTGGAGTTGGCACTTGCTCTGGTGTGGCTTGAGTTGGCCAGCTGGGGACTGTCCAGGCTAGCCTTGCTCGACTCTGCCTCCTTCTTTAGATTGCTACTGTTGTCAGAGTTCGCTGACTCTGTGGTTTGCAGCTCTCCATTCGCAGTCTGTGAATGGCTGGTCGGACGGGCTGTGCTGGGGGACATACTTGGTCTATGCGTCTGCGGCGGCGAACCCACTCTGGAATTTGGAGAAACAGTACGAGGAGGGTGGGACTGACAGCTCTGTGTGTTATTGCTGCCATTACCTCCACCCATGGGAAGACAAAACCCAGACTTGTTAGTGCTGCTGTTGCTGTTAGTACCATCCCTCTGGCTGTCTGTGCCTATTTTGGAATAGGGCTTGAAGCTGGACTTGTCATCCAGAGTGGACCGCTGCTCTCCAAGTTTCAGGGTCGAGGAGGAGGTACGAGACGAGGAGTCTTTGTCACCGTGTCCACTGGAAGTGACCGTGGCCAGTTTGGAGGATGACGGAGGATCTGGCTTACCTATCTGGGAACAGGTCTGAGCCAACAGGGCCAGTGGACTCTTCTTAGCGTCCAGCTGTAAGAGTAATGGAGAAAAAAATTATTTCACATGTTAGCCACTACAAGTTTTTCTTTTTTACTTTTAAGGAATAAAATGGATCGCATTGTCTCTCCAGGAAGGAAAAAAACCAAAATGAACAAAACAGAAGAGCAAAAGTTGGCAGGACAAAACTGGTTAGTAAAGTTCCATGAGGAAGCCTTCTAATGGTAACAAATATCGAGCTAAAATTATGTAAGCAAAATGTAAGACCGTGGACGTGCATTTATTGCACATATAGCTATTATGTAATTATATACATGTAAACATATATAAATATATACACACATTGCCGATCATTCAAATATATATATATATATAAATACATGTCTAGTGTTAACGCCTATTGGTTTCTAGTGTTAACGCCTATGCTTTAAAATAATATATTCTAAAATAATTTTACGATGGTCCCTAAAATTTTTATATTCGTTTATTTCAACAAAAAGTGTAATTTTAACGCACATTTTTAATTATTATGATTTAGAATATGTGATCAAAAGTTGCTCCAGGTGTGAAGACGCGGAGCCTAAATGAGTAATGTGGGTTGAATGAATAATGCAGAGCGCGTCGTGCTGGATGATCACCTCGATGCTGACGGGGGCTGAGGTCAGGGGCTGGAGATACTCCGGGTGCAGCAAGTGGCCCGAGTGCGCCGTCAGCATGGTGAGGATCTTTACAGGGAGCCTTTTGGCCTGCCGGAGAGGGTCCGAGGGCTTCAGGGAGGTGAACCTGATGTCTGCAGGCGAGCTCCTAATCCCAGAAGAAACCTTTCTGAAGGGGAAGTAGCTCTGCTCTGTTTCTCTGCGTGGAAAACTGTGCACTGTAGCTCCACCGAAAGTATCTTTCATTTGAAAGCGACACTCAGACTGAGCAGGGGTCCGGGCCGGAGGATCAGAAGAAGGGACGCATTTTGTCCATTAGGTCCATTTGTTTCTGAAATAATCCACACAATGTCCCAAAATGACACACTTTTCACAGGTGAAGAATTACTCCAAAACCACTCATAGCTCCGTTTTCTGGCTCCAAGTCGTCTCAGGAGACACGCAGCAACGAAAAAAACAAGGATGAAAAGTGTCCTATATCGACTGAAACGGTTCCTACTTCAAGAACCTACGCTTGAGGCGATCTAGGAGGGACAGGAGAGCAAAGAAATCCACATAAATTTGGACAATGGCGGAAAATAAACAACAAAAACGGTCAAGCTTGATCTCTTTTGCTGCGTCGTCCTTCTCCTGTTCTGGTGCGTCTTCTTGTACTTCACGGACCTTCTAACGCTTGAGGAGGACCTTCTGAAGCCCAATAGTCGCTGGCTGCATTAGTAATGAGATGATAGGGTCCTTTGCTCCGCCCATATTTCGACAATCCCCGCCCTTCCTGCACTAGAATTGGCTAGTAGTACATGATGGGCATGCCTTTTAGCCAATCCTCGGGCAGAATGTGCCCAACCTCTAGCCAATCCCGGTGCTGGAGAGGCGGGACTTGACACAGTTCGGGCTGGAACGGAAATAAAGCGTTGGATCTCTGACGAAGGCGTGGCAAACTGCGTATGGGGCGGGGCTACTCTATACTCGGGCGTGGCTTTCTCGCTTGCTCCACCCACCGATCCTTTGTGGCGTTTCTACTCATTGTGGCATGAGAATGACAACAACAGCCCTTCAAATGTCACCATATTAGACTCTCCCGGCTCGGTTTGTATTTGCTAACAGAGATCTCAGCTGTCTCACGTTCCACAGTTCCCACAGTAAAGCATTTCAGAATTTGTGGCAGACAGAGGGCGCTTGATTCAGAGAATGATGACCACACACACACACACACATACACAAACACACACACAAACATATATACACACATATCCCCATCACTTAATAGAGGTACACTATTAAATTCATCTATACATATAAAACACTATCGCATTGATCTATGCATATAAAACACTATTGCATTGATCTATGCATATAAAACACTATTAAGCATGTATTATGCTATTATGCATATAAAAATTAACTGCATTTATTTGTGTCTAATACAATAGGGGATCATTTTCGTCTCCCCCTTTTCGACTCTCATCATTTTTATTAAAGTAAATTAAATGTAATGCACAAGGGCTGTACTGAAATCAACTCACCACGAGAGAGAAAAAAAGAACAGCAATAAAACAAGAAGCCCTCCTTCTGTATATAAATCTGGAATGTTAATAACTTTATTGCATTGGTGCTCCTGACTGACTTGGCAATGAGCTAATTTCGTTAACCTAATTACACAATGAATTGGTTAAAGTGCTTAAAAATGATGCCTGACAAGAGCTATTAGTGGCAGCTCGAAATAGTCTGAGCTGGAAAGGCTTTGAAGCCAAGAATCCTTTAGCCATCTCAGTGGAGTGCGAAATGTGCCCTTATCCTTCATAACCTACGGGCTTATTTCTACAAAGAGGAGTGGATGAATTTTCTCTCTGATCCTACAGTGGCCTACAGACTTGGTCAGAGGTAATTCATCTAAGCTTACATATTTTATTTATTTGGACTACACTTTGTAGTGCTTATCATATTTTACAATAAATAATGCTACATTTTATTATTAGAAACCACCAACATATGTTTTGAACACAGCTGTTGGATATCATTCTTCTTTTTTTTTAACTACTTTTATTTTTTATCTATTTTTCCTTGTGTCTCACCCCTGTTTGTGTCAGACCTTACATGGAAACCTTCGGCTGAGTTCAGCTCAGCGATAAGGAGATTGGGCAACCATTCGTCAGGCAGAAAGGTCAGGGGTTAACTTGCATTGAGGAGCATGTGTGGTGATGGGTTTACTGTGTCACTGATTTTCTGAAGATCACACACAGATGTTTAGCGTGGGGTTGTTGGTAGTCGAGTGTGTGTGATGTTCTCTAGGCTTCTTCCCACCATACTTGTCATTCCTGAAGAAATTCCATTGTAATTTGAATGAAAAAGGGGCATCCAAGCATCCAATCTTCTGTTAGTTCTATGAATTGTAGTCTAGCCTTTGCCAAAAATGGAAAAAACAATATACATATGTTTATATATATATATAATTTTTTATTTATATATAGTTAAAAAATATTTGTGCATATAACGTTCATGGTTTGCTCTGAACGACAGCATGATGACCTCGAACAAATGAATAAATGGTGATGGCATTTTCTAACTTGCTAACCACTGAAACCCAATTCCATTTTGTTTTACTAGCCAGTGAATGTAGACCTGGTTGTGGTCTGGTCTTGGCTATCTTGGCAGTTGGAATGAATGGATGTTACCAGAGTATGACCTCTCTGCGGGGTCATGACCCCAGATGAACTACTTTATCAGCCACACCAGTTCTCGAATATAAGCGGGAGGAAGGCTGCTTCCATTATTTCGGAATGTGTCCATCATCTTCCACACCTTCCTGCCTCCTCTTTATCTCTCGTCACATTTGATCCATTTTTAGAACTCGTTACAGAACGGGCAAACAATCAGGTTGGGCTTTCAGAGCCCTTCAGTTCAGTGAAGCCAATCAGAGTCAACTTTGAAAAGCTTGAGAAACAAGCAGAGGGGAGGAGACCGGGGTGAGAAGAAGACAGAGACAGGGAATAAAAAGACAGCAGGAGGGAGGAGAGCAGAATAGCCAGGGAGAGAAAGGGAGTGAGAGGGGGTGTGACGTGAACAATAGGGGATCGCTATGGGACGTTTCATGGGTCGCCTTGAAGTTGCTCGTCAACAGATGTGTCACCATGTTAATGACTGATTGCCGTTTCCTGTTGTTGAGGGTTGTCGAGCTGGTCCCCCTTTGTGAGGCCAATAAATCTTCTGGACGGATTAATGGAGGTGATGGCCATTATATCCGCACAGAAGCACTTCATTTAATGACACAGAGATGCAGCTAAAGTGCAAATACCTGTCTTTAACTGCTTTTTGAGGTATTACAAAGGTTCCCAAGCGAGGTTACCGGGGCCTCAGCTTTTCAGCTGAACTGAGAGTAGGCCCCATGGTATTTCTTTCACTAATTCATAACAACACACACACACACACACACACACACACACACACACACACACACACACACACACACACAGATAAGCTGTTTTATTTGCACTTAAAGATGTCAGAAGCTACCCCGAATGCCAGATACTTGCATAAATCTGCGTAACCACAAAAGGTCTGCACTGCATTGTAATGGGAACCTTTACTATAATATTCATACCAACCAAACGAAATTGCTTTGGACTTTTCTCAAAAACCAACAGTTGATGCAGAACCGCTTCATTCTCTTATCATATTTCATCTAATCTAATAAAGACACTTCATTTAATAAAGTTTGCCATAATTATGTTAAATACGCAAAACCATGTTTACAGTCTCCTTCATTACCCAGCACAGGGTTGCACAAAAGATGTTTTTGTAAGAGGAAAACACACACACACACACACACACACACACACACAGATCAGGTATGTTGATGGCCTTTGAAGTCGTGATTATTTACATATTCCCACACCTACCTAAGCTTTATCTCCCTGTGGTGTCAGTCAGTTGGGGTGAGTATTAGACTTATCTGCTCTTAGCCTTACAGCTCCGTCTCCACTTCTGTCAACCCCCTCGCCACTCCTTCATCTATCATCTCAACCATCGCGTTCACACTTAAATATTTAAAATCAGAGCCGCTCGAGTCGTCTCTGACTTCTCTTTGGCACTTCCAGTGAATTATAGACCAAGTGACATGTATAAACACACACACACTGAGTAGTACCCGGAAAAACGCTTGGTGCTGCACTCTTAAAAATAAAGGGTTCTTTGAAGCAATTCCACAGAAAAAAACAAACACTTTTAGTTCCTTAACCTTTAAATTGAAGGCCTTTTTTTTAAATGAACCATTCATGGAAGGGCGTCGCTATAAAAATACCCCTTTCTGGCAGATTTATTTTTAAGAAGGAAATCACTTCTTGTTTACTAACTTATCGTTTTAAACACACAAATGCATGCTTACACGTACGCATGCACATGCACATACGCTCACACAAAGGTGTGCATTGTGCTCCGCGTGTAGAAGTTATCACTGAGAGTGGGTGGGGGATGTATTTGGTCGGAACAAGCCAGCCATCAGGGCCAGAATCTGATTGCTGAGCAGTGTTGTGTGAAATTTCATCTGACATCAAAGGTGTTTATCTACCCAGCCTGTAGCCACTCTGTGATGGAGCCACTAGTGTCTCCCACAGAACGCTTAGCTTCACTACGGCACGTCCTACTAAACACAACTCCTGTCTCAGGGGCCGCCAGTGCCCTACTGTTGACAGGATTGGTTATCTCTCCATCTCTTTCTTAGCTGAGATGTGGATCTCTGTGTCACTGACATTGATTCCAACTGCCAACATGGTAAATTGACAGCAGTTATCATGTCTAATGTAGCCTAACAACATACTTACGTACACGTTTTGTTAATTCAATGAGACTAAAGGCAGCACAGCAAAAAGAACAAACACATTAAAGAAGTGAGAAATGCGAGCAAGAGTAAAGTAGAAAAAAACCAAACATTACAAGGTCGTTTACACCTTACATCCACTTGCGCTTTCATGGATCAGAACGCGCGTGAGTTTCACTTGACTGCATGGAATCGCACCCAGGATGCACTTTGGGCGGCCTAGAAACAAATCCCTCATACCACATTCAGAGTCAGAGATGGAGGCTGTCCGCATTCAAGGCCATGGCAAATGGATTTTTGTCATGATACAAACAGTGCTGCGCAGCATTTGAGAGAATAAACAAAGCATGAAGGATGGAGGATATGTGAAGCTGGAGTTATCCCCCACTCATGGCCAAAGAAAGCACCTGAATCAAGCAAGTCAGTTTACAGATACAGGAACGAAATGTGTACACATCAGGCACGAAAGTGTCAAAGCCTGCTTTCACCACAGCTGTATATTGCTATTATTACTGTACAAAATAATAGCATTTGAAATGTTCTGATACATACCAGCCTATCAACATTTTACACAAAAACTAACAAACGTAATCAGTTATTGCCCAAAAAAAAAAAAAAAATAGATTGGGAACGCTAACAACAAGGAAATTCACTTAAAGCCTTAGACACATGCACTGATATGCAAGCAGGCTAAATGCAATTCCGCTGCTGTGGAAAGTGCGTTTATATCGAAATCATTTGTAAGTCAAGGTTGCCTCAGCTGGACCTAGACCCACAAGCAGAAATCAACCTGAATGATCATTCATCAGCCGGATTGATATTCGCTCTCAGTCTCGCCCTGGCGTAGGAGCACTGCTCCCATTATGGTGATTGAGGGATCCATAGTAGTTCTTTAAGAATGGTTAAGGTACAAGGAAATTGATGGCAACCACAGGACCCTGGGGCCAGAAACAAATGTCTCTGACTCACTCAGTCGCCACAGCGGTGGCGGTGCTGGTGCGATCTATCACTATTGATGCTTACGTGACCGTGAGGGAAAAACAAGGCCACATGCAGAGAGGCTGTGTTTTCCAAATCTGTCTGAGGAAACTCCCATTGAACGCGCTGAACGATCACACTCAAAGCTAAGGGATGGTGGATGGCTGCCAGATTTCACGATTGGAAAATATTTTGTGTCAGATTTGGCTGCTGTGCACCGCACCCTGCATGGAGCTTGCTTTCTTTCCGACTCCATTGTATGTGTGAGGTGGACGTACAAACAATACATCTGAAGACACCATGACTCGGAGGCACAAATGAAATAAAAGGACGGCTTTGGATTTGTAAGCCTCATTAATACTGAGCAGATCCATGAAGCCAAATAATCTCACTTGACCTTCACAGTGCCTTAAAGCTCAATCAATGCCCATCATTTATCAATCCTACTGAAGTCGCTGTTTTTATAGAGGAGTCAATACGTAATTAAGGGAAGCTAAAACAAAACCGGGTCGCAGTGTTTCTAATGCAAGGAAAAGTTACATTTGCCCTACTCCACATAAGCGCCAGCGGAAGGAAGATTAATTTTAATACGCGCCGTGTTATGGATTATGCGCTGGAAATGTAATCTAAACAATTAGATAACCTCAGTAAGGCATTCCGATTAGCGCTGAAATACTTTCCATAGACTGAAGTGTGAAATTGAGTCCTTCCATCCAATAAAAGCTTCTGAAGTGGAGATCATGGCCACCGCTGGTGTGTAATTCTTCTTCATTTGTTCTCATTTAAAGGGAGAGTGTGGTTTTTACTGCCAAATGTTGAATGTAACTCTAAAGGAAATCCCTTTTCATATAATAATCCCTTTACAAAGCATCTTTTTCTGGGACTGGAACAGATTGTAGGATTATATTTTGGGGCTATTAAAGTGATACAGTATGAATTTTGCCACCCCGAGTCTGGCCAGTGCTCTAATATAACTTGTACGGTGTGTATACCAACATGTCTATGGCCATTTGGTGCTTTGAACATGTCGTAATGGAGAACAGGGTGTCACAGCTGGGGTGTCATCACACTCTCCGTTCCATGTCTGTTTGCACTAAACACAATTTGAACCTTTGCATAGCACGCCATATGGGTCCTGCTGACAAGGAACATGGGTAGATGTCCACAGAAAGAGCTTCGGATAAACTGGGTCCAGAGTGCTGTATGGCTTTGGGTATGACTGTGTACTTTTCTAGCACTAGAGAAAGCAAAAACATCTGTTACACCCGATGCCTTTCAACAGGTGTTGTTTGAATCCTGTGTAACAAGTCGACAGTTGTGAGGATTTATGACTCCATATAGCCTGGTTGATACCCTCCCTATGGCGCTGAATGACCAAGGATAGACACTCCTAGGGAAAGACTGTAAGGGAAAAGATTGCGACACCCCGGACCTGTCAGTTAGCACATGAGTGAAAAGGCTGGGTGTCAGCTGACAGGCTTTGAAGTAAGGATGGCTGCGGGCTTTCAATTAAAAGCCTATCATTGTGTAAGTAAATCAATGCCTATCAGCCCTGTCACATCAAACAAATCATTATTATGAGGTTCCGCCTACATTATTCAGCTCAGGCTTGACATCTGACAACTCCAGGTTGGCTGGCTGCACAACAGAAAGCTTGGGCTAGAGTTTTCTCCAACGTGGAACGGCATGAGTTCAATACAATCCCGTATTCACTGCTAAACTGTTACCACACAGATTCATGAAGCCAAATGACTGTTCTCATTACTCTCCTTATACCCTCATTAATAGAGAAGTTACTCTATTTGCAATGTTCTATCTGTAAATAGAATAACCCTGTGTTTAACTAGTCAATCATATCAAGAACAGCTGCCATTGTCTCAAGTGGCAGTCGCTTTAAGAGGAAATCACGCAATTTTTTCAATGTTTCTGAGTAATTATATAATTATGATATAAATGAAGTCATTCAGAGATGCGAAATGGGCCATTCTAGGTATATGCTGAGTCACAACGGCGTTCATAAAAACACAATGTCCAAAGTGTTAAATGCCTCTAAAAGCTAACACACAGAATGTTATCACATGGTGGCTAAAATATGCTGCCTCATGCCTAAGACAAAGAAAACACATTTTTAGTTCACCATTATCAGAATTACATATATAAAAATGATATTTTGGTTAATGAATTAAACCTCTGTGATTGAATTCTGGGGAAATTTTAATATCTTTGGATTTTCCCTTTAAGATGATGACCCTGACCGCTAAATCCTGAAATAATATGTATTACTGGGTTCAGACCACATTCTCTACATCCAATAAAATCCTTTTAAATCCTGACAGTAGAGTCTTTTAGACTGACATGTAGGGTCAGGCTGTCACATTGTAAGTATCATAGACTGAAAAAGGTGAGCGTTAGGTGCAATAATCACAGTTCCTCTGGAAGCTCTAGTAGACTCTCCTCTCTCATTTGTAAGGACACCACTGTACTTGAAAAGTTAGATTGAACTGTCGAGGCCTTAATTTATTTCCTCCCAATGAATATATGAATATGAACCAGTGCCATATTTTAGAAAATGCCTCGATGCGGCTTCCCGGAATGTTATTATGCTTGCCCCAGAAAGCCGGGAGAAGTCGTTTTTCACCTGAACAAGCATTACTTTGTCATGTTGAGCATTATTCAAAGTCTTTGGACTGCTCGAACACCTATGAAATATTTCCCCTACTGACCTCGAATTCTGCTGAACTAGGACAATCATTCCCAGCACAGAGCGCGGCCTGCTCGGTAGTAAAGGGGCCTGCGTTTCATGAAGCTTCATGGAGACGGTAAACGACTACGCCTTTGGTTTATTCCTCCGATTTCCCTCTCTTACTATCTCTCCCTATACTGTCACTGCTAGGCCAGGCTTATGTTCTAGCGAAAGAAAATGACTTTACAGGAAAACTGGAAGTAGATCCTGTAGGACTTGTCTTTCACGAGCTAACCATGTCCTACATTTGGATGAAGTTATATAAGCTATGCAGCGGATGAACCAAGGCTTTTCCTGCGCTATTTTCTTTCGGAAGGTTAAATCGCCGAGCTGTCATTAATAACCCTGACATGGCGGGCAATGGCTTGGAAGGAGCTGGACTGCGAAAGCGAAGGGCCAGAAGCAGGAGCCATTTTCGTTATTGTCTGGCTTGATGAATGGCCCTCAGAACAAGGCAGGGCATACATCATATCACCTTTAATGGCTCCACATCTCACCGGCCATAACTCAGCAGGCTTAAACAGTGAAAAAAAAAGGGGGGTGAAATACGGCGTTGTATATTCCACCACGAGACACATTTATGAGTCCTCCCTGCTGTATAAACGTGGTGATTGCTGTTTCAAAGTAGCATGTCAGCCCGCGCCACTGAGTACAACCAGCTGCCCCAGCATGGAGACGAGAAGGAGACAAATTACAGCACTGGCCGCGTCCAGCATCTATTCCAAAAAAAAGCTCTCTCTCTCTCTCTCTTGCGGCCGTAAATTTATAGTGTTTGTGCTTACTGCTATTAAAACCAAAACCGTGCTTGGGTGACGGCCATCCATTTCAGGCCAGCAGCTGGAGGGAATTCCTCACTGACAGGCCGACCCGGCAGCACAGGCTCGGAGAGAAAACAGCCGAGCCCCGCGGTCCACGTCCGCACACACACATACACACACATACACCTACGCAGACACGCACACACGCCAAAGTAATGTGGATATGTGTGTGCCGTGTTTATTTTAGCCCAACAGCACACAGTGCAACACCAAAAAAGCAAAACTTTAATGGCAGTCATTTGTCATGGCTGTCACTTTGATCACTCACATGCCTCAAAGTCAGCAAATGAGGCCCTGCCTCAGTAACAGATGGCACACGGTTAGGCCTAAGTTGTGTTTGCCTGGACATATTTGTTTGCTAGTGAGGAAACATTTGGCTCTGGGTGTTAGGTTTGCATGCAAAGTGTGCTGAAATGCACACAGATGTAAAAATGACTTCCGCACTTATACTGACGCTTGCTACATCAGTTACGTAAATACGCGTTCCAGACTAAAGTGAAAGAAGCAATTATGATAGTAAGCGAGCTTTTAACCCTTATTGCTTCATGACAGCAAAGTAGACAGCTGATAGTAGCTAACTCTATATTCTTTTCCAGTTTGAGTAACTGGATTCAGCTGTATACGGGCAAAGTACTTTCACTGTGCCCTATTAAATCAATTACACTGCACTGCATTTTAAAAATGGAAATACAGCCTGAAAAATATGCCATGTTCAAAAATTTGTTACAGTGACTGTATGTAAAAATTGCATAATTATGGAGATTTTCTGTATGGGTTAGTGTATTAGTTACAGTAGCCTATGGTTACCAAGTATAACTGTTATATATAGGCGTTCAATTTGGGTCATAAATATAAAAAAATCAAGGAAAAAACAATCCTTTATGATAATGCTCATTTCTGGTTACACCCCCAGTGGATTTTGGTAAATCACTAAGGGCCATTACACATTTTCTGTATAAATCACAGACATCCGAAGCTTGTACAAGACATTCCAAGACGTTCTAACATATAATTTACCTTATTACAGAAACAGCAAAAATGCAATTATGTGATGTTTGAGGATATAGAGTAGTAAGTAAGTCAAGTAATATTTTTACTTTCATTTCTACCACACACACACACACACACACACACACACACACACACACACACACTCACACACACACTCACACATGGTAAAAACACACATGGTTCCTCCAGGACCATGGTGTAACACAAGAGCAGAACAGAACAGAACAGAACACAAGACCACAAGTGCAGACAGGACTAGAGCTAGAAAAAATCATACAAGAGCAACAATAATAACTAAACGACACAAGACAACGTTTAGTGCAATAGACAATGGCTACATTGAGGATAAATACAGTATTTTGACTGGTACTGTTTTCTAGTGCAAAGATTGGTAGTACTCTAGTATTCTTAAAAATGCCCAAATCACTATAACCTTCCTCGTAAGTTAAGCACAGGTATTTGGCCAAAAAAAGAAACATAAAGCTTTTGTTATTATGATTTTGTAAGTGGAAAATTGAATTCACAAAAATGTGAGGACATCCTGTCACACACACACACACACACACACACACACACTGGATGTACACCTGTGTCTCTTGTGTTACTATTGTTATGGTTATGCTGGAATCTGCTTTTTGTCTCTGTCTGTTTAGCATCGCTGATGCGACCACCATCATTTTGTCTCTCTCTCCTCTCCAAAAGCTTTCTGCTCTTCATCCGTGTCACATTTGTGTACCTTCCAACCGTCACAAAGCATATGGTTACTCTTCTTGTCTCCCCTGCGCTTACTCATTCACAACCTCCTCCTCCCCTCCTTCTCTCTCGCTCTGTCTCTCTGTCTCTTACTCTGGGTGTCTGTGGATAAATCTATTAAAATCTATTCTGGAAAGCTGCCACTAACACATCATTTATTTCAGCAGGGGCCAAGAAGAATTATTGTTGCGTACGTCTTCAAGCCTTTTAGAAGATCAAAGTTGCTGGAGATAAATCACAGTTGGAAATGCAAACAAATTCTCTCTCTCTCTCTCCCTCCCTCTCTCTCTCTCTCTCTCTCTCTCTCTCTCTCTCTCTCTCTCTCTCTCTCTCTCTCTCTCTCTCTCTCTCTCTTTCTCTTTATTTGTTTTTCTCCTTTCTTTCTTTTGCCCTCTGTATCTGACTCTCTGTTTCCTCTTGCACTCTCTTTCTCTCTCTCTCTTTCTTTTTTACTCCCTTCTTTCTTTTGCCCTCTGTATCTGACTCTCTCCGTTTCCTCTTATGCTCTCTCTCTCTCTCTCTCTCTCTCTCTCTCTATCTCACTCACTCTTGCTCTCTCTCTTTTTCCTTTTTTACTCTCTTCTTTCTTTTGCCCTCTGTATCTGACTCTCTCTGTTCCCTCTTGCTCTCTTTCTCTCTCATTCCCCTCTTAGGACATGCAGGAAACCTACCTTCTTTTACTCATCCCTACCCATGTTCCCCTCTTCCCTCTTCAAATGCTCCAGTTTTCATTCTCTATCCCTTCTTTCTTCTTCTTCTTTGCTATCGCCATCTCCCCCGCACAATGAGTCTTGGTCTCATCTTTTTCCACCCCCGTATTTTATGTCAGCTTGGTGGGGAAAATGCAGCGTTATAGTATGTGGGACAACAGCTCCGCAAGAACGTTCACAAGAAAGACTTGTCGTTCATCCGGTTACTGATACAAACCACATCTGCGCTGATGGACGTACTGACAGAGAAACATGGGCCCAATAGAACCAGATGGAAGGCCTCCTTTGTATTTAAGTGACAGTTTTTAAAGAGCATTTTATTGCATGCATTGTGTGTTATATCTTATTTAGTAACTAAATAAATTACTATGAAACTAATATGTCAGACTGATTCTTGGAGTTGAAGCAATTTGCCACCCACCGTTTGTCTTTGTTTTGGACACAACCTGAAGTCTATGCTTCCATGTTTAACAATAGACAAATGTTTTTTGTTTCCCCAAGAGGTTTTCCCAAAGTGGAATCTGTCATGGATATGTCATAAAGTCATATTTGTATATAAACTCAGCAATTACTATGGTTCGTCTCTTATTAAAGCTTTGACTGGAAACCACTCAATGTAAAACGATCAAAACGTCTCTGTGGTATATAGATACAAACAGCTAAAGGAGCTTTTCCATTGGTTAAGCCTTTATGGGCTGAAGTGAAGGCCGAACGTGTCAGATTACCCATCAGCATAATTAGGAACTGACAAAGGAATCCATTTCGTTCAAACTAATGGGTGAGACCAAATTTGAGAGGAAACACTTCAGTCTAGGATTTATGGAAGCCCTAGATATGTCACTGACTGTGAATACGATCAGTAGTCAGATGGTAAACAGCGGCAGCTCTTTGCCGGGGCTTTTTACTGAAGGAGTAACTCTAGAAATGCTACACTGGATGGTAAGATATCTGTTAACATGTCAGTCACAAGCTTCAGATACAATCTTTTACGAGTCTAGGATGGTGTTTAATTGACAATAACAACAACAAAAAAAAGTCACATTAGTGCGGTTGGCAAGATCTAGTAAGCAACCCAGAGAAAAGCTGGTTATAGCTGGCAAAAACTGTAAAAAAGTTTACAAGACTTACAAGGGATTTAGGCAGCACTGTGCACTGTTTTATAGATACACTGTAACAGGTTAAGTCTGAATGTGAAGGATTTCAAAATCCCATGCAGAAATGAGTTTGAATTGGCATCATGTCTAATTTGTAGCGAGTGGGTTATTTGCAGTGTTTAGACGCTGTTGAGGGTTGATGTGCCAGTGAGAAGGGGGCTTGTGGAGAGAGAGAGACGTGGAGCCCGTCCTAAATGCAACAAAGTAACAAATCAAATGAAGTTTTCAAAATGGGACTGCCACCCAGAGTTCATGCAGGAAGACGGATCTGACACCTCGCTGGCCCGGAGGGACAGCCCGGCTTTTTTGATGTGTGATCCACCAAGGCTTTTGCGTTGGCTGGCAGATTTTATCGGGCCACCGTGGCAGCATGGAGAGAGAGAGTGAGCGCCCGTCGCAGACTAAATAAAAGAGGGGGGCTGGTGATAAAAATGTCAAGGATTATCTTCACTTTGCGGGCCCTGTGATGTCGTATCAAACCGGATTTGTTGGAAACGATTTGGCAGCAAGGGAGATGATGATGTAGGGGGGGTATAGAGGATGAGAGGATTTTTCTTGAATAATTTAATTATTTCCCCCCCTCCCTTTCTCCTTGCTTTTCTTGCCCAATGCCTTTCAAGCTTGTTTTGTTTTAGTCAGATTGCAACCTGCAGAGGAAGTGTTGCGGAGTGTGAATACTGCTGTCAAGGCAGTGCTGATCCGCACCATGGATGTAGAGGAAGAGAGAAAGAGACAGGAGAGAGAGAGAGAGAGAGAGAGAGAGAGAGAGAGAGAAGGAGGAGCTGGGAGAAAGAGACAGATGAGTGAGAGAGGGAGGGGCATAGTGAGAGATAGAGAAAAGGGTGGGGGCGAGGGGGGAGGAGGGAGGGAGGTGGAGAGAGAAAGAAATAAAATGAGAGAGAGAGAGAGAGAGAGAGAGAGAGAGAGAGAGAGAGCAAAGCAGAGGATGTTGGATTTACGACTGACATTCTTGCTCTCCATATAAATACACTGTCAAAGTGACATTACATTGCTAAAAGTCACAGTATCATGTCAACAACACATATCATCGCAAGGCACGCCACCGCCGTCTTCTGTCATTTTTCAGAAATGCCTTTCATGTGTCACCGTTGCTTTTGTTTCTTTTCCGTCTCCACCTTTTTCTTTGTCTATCCTGTAAAATTACAAATCTGTAAGAAATGAACAAAGGGCAGACACCAGAGTTTATTATTTGAAAATAAATTTTGTTTTGATTGCTTTGAATCATGACTGTTCATGTGTAAAGTCAGTGTCTTACACCGAGCCACATCGTGGCTTGGCCAATCGAATTGTAGAACTTTTTGACTGAGAAAAAAGTGACTTGCCTACCTGTTTTAGGATGAATGACAAAATATTTTGTACAGTGACAGCTGTGTTCCATTTTTTCTTTCAACCTGAAAGCTTGTGGCTTAAGTAGGCCGAAGGTGATCCGGCTGTAAACACCCACTCTGCTGACACACACACTTCTGGCCAGAAAAGCCACTCTCGGCACCCTGCCGTGCTGACACAAGACGAATGGCTGTTCCAGGAGAGGTCAGCCTTAGGTATGGCTCCATACATATTTCATGGCTTGGACCTTGTTCATGCTTACTTCAAAACATTTCACATGCAGCTGTTTGTGCAGTTTCATAAGACTGCGAAGTCCAAGCATCTGTCAGTGCTTTTTAACATCATAAAAACTGCCTGAACGTACCCTTTAAAAGGTTAAATGCCGTTAAGTCCAGGTGTGTTTACATTTAGCAAGGTACACATATTTGCATTAGACGTTGCAGTTGCATTAGTCCCTTAGATCTAAGAAGTTGCAGTTTTGGTATTTAAATTTTAGAAAAAGATATTGACTCCCAAGTGATGCAACCATTTGTATGATTGCTGTATTTTCAAGAGTCTAGTCCCCAGCAATGTTACAGCTCTCCAAGGCTGGGAACCCAAGAGAGTGTAATTGGCCTGGTTGTATTTGGGTGGGTAGGATGACCCTCCAGCTCCCGCATCACTCAGCAAGAAAACAGACAACAAGCCAACACTGTTAACGAGATAATTGTTATTAGATACAACTGAATAGATCTCCTCCAAGCGTTCTAAGCTGTCCAGCGACGTTGCATTAACAGGTCATATAAGGGTCATACAAATGCAAGAGCACTTCATGTGACTTGAAGGAAACACGTTCTAGCATTCTCCCTCCCAGCTTGGTAACATCATGTGATTTGACTCATGGGTGGAACAGGGCATCACTAAATTAGGGACACTGTGTGTGTATTTTTGTTCTGCAGAAAAAGAAAAAAAACAAGCATTTTTGTAAATTCATGACACTGAAAACAAATGAAAAGAAGAAGATTCAAACCTTAAGTTCATTTGGCAGACGCTTTTATCCAAAGGAACCAGCAATTAGAGAAAAAAGATCTAATATAAATGTAACTCAGTGTGTAAGTCAATCTGTAAATAAATGTATAACTAAATATTTGCATCAAAACAATATAAATGCACAAATTTTTTGCACAAATGTAATCAATCAGCCAAGATGTATTTGGAGAAAAAATATACTGGTACTGGAAGTCAATAGTCTTTTTTCCAATAGTCTTTTCTTCCCAGGAACTTCCTCACAAACCCACTCAAACTACAACCAGCTCTTTATTACGGTGGTGCAGACTTGTTAAAGTGGTTTAGAGCACTGTGTGACTCACTGTGAGCTTTAAAATGCGAACTCAACCACTATAGACAGTTGTTTTAAAGGAACACCAGGGCTGCAGAGGACAGATCTTAATGGCCATCATAAATACAAACACTGGGTCTAGATCAGCACTCCTGCTCAGGAGGCAGGTTATGAAAACAAACCCTGTTGTTTAAAATTACAAGCAATGTTAGTCTCACTTTAGTTTTACATTAAAGGTGCCAAATTTGGAAATCAAATAAATAGTAAAGCTTGCAGTTTATCCATAAGAGGTTCAAGATGAAATGACATTTTACATTTGCTGTACTATTA
>JBBPDB010000036.1:5129780-5144456 GCA_037974465.1 Brachypetersius altus | reverse complement strand
GAGAGAGGGAGAAAGACAGAGGGTAAGAGAGAGAGAGAGGGAGACAGAGAGTAAGAGAGAGAGAGGGAGACAGAGAGTAAGAGAGAGAGAGAGAGAGAGAGAGAGAGAGATAGGGAGACAGAGAGAGAGTAAGAGAGAGAGAGGGAGACAGAGAGTAAGAGAGAGAGAGATAGGGAGACAGAGAGAGAGTAAGAGAGAGAGAGGGAGACAGAGAGTAAGAGAGAGAGAGGAGTGTGTGGTGTGGCAGGCTGTTGGGGGATGTCTTTCAGCAGCACATCTGGATGTGGTATTTGAGAGCTGATTAGTCATGCTGACGTTGTGCGGAGATAAATCTATCACCCAGAGGAACACAAACACTCGGAGAAATGAAAGGAAGCGAGGTGACATGGCTCTGCTGTTTCAATAAATCACTGAGACGTGATTAAAACCATGCACTTGGGTGATGAGGGGGTGTGTGTGTGAGGGGGACGAGCGGAGCGCTTTCTCATGGCCACAGCACTGTCCAAATGTGCTCCCCTACCGAAGCGGCTATGGGAAAAACTGACGGGAGAACTTCTGTCTCTCTTCTTCAGCAAATCCCTTTCCTCCAAAGGCCTTGGCTGGATCTGTTTAACAGCAGTCCGAACAATAACAACACTCTATCAGCAAATCTATCAGTGTCTTATGACGAACAGCCATTTAAATCTAATCACCCCCCTGTGTGTTGCTAATGGTCAGATTTTTTAAACCACAAAATGGCACTTAGAGGCTATCTTGCTGTCTTTAAAGTCAAAAATAAGTTTTTCCACTCTAGAATACAGTAGATTTGGTCTCCAGAGTTTGCTTCTTAAGTTGTGCTAAAGCTAATGTTGCTGACATAGTTTGCATTATACAATCTGCTGACCTGGTTCATCAAATGGCCTCAAAATGTGTTGTCATATAATCTCATTTAGTCTTGCTATGTGGTTTCAGACACTGTATGACATGCAATAAAATTGGATAAAAGTTCAAATATAATACAGTTATTTCTACTACTGTTTATAGCTTAGCAAAACATGTTTGTCCCTTGCTAAGATTACAGTGTCATACATAAGCAAGTCTATTTAAGATTCCTTCACTCAACATGGTTTCAGACATGTGTGTGATTTGGGGATACAGTTTACAGGATGCTAATCATGTGGGCTAAATGTTTCCATGACTTGTTAGCTCCATCTCGTAACTTTAGCGCAAATCGACAGAAGTAAACCTCAGGCACCAAACATGTCTTTGCTGATCGGCAGCATTTAGGGTGAGAAGAAAACCGAGAAAACGTCAGATTTGGCCTAAGCTTTGTTTGCGTGTTTGCTGACAGTGGGCCTGCTGAGCGGACTGTGAGAAGCTGAATTCTGATTATCTGAACAGCGTAGGCCAACAGACCAGCATTAGGCAGCCCTCTAACCCCATCTCTCTCACACTCCCTCGCTCCAGCGAAAGGAAGGAGTGGGAGGAAGGTGGCTAGGGAGAGGGATGAGGAAATGGTGGGATGATAAATAATGATGAGGAGAGAAGGATGGAGGTCAGAACAGAGAGAAAGAAGACAGAGAAGTCTCTGTTCAGGGTTGGCACGTCTTCCACCCCCCCAGGGACGGACGCACAGTCTTACAGGATGAGTGAAAGTGAGGGAAAGCCAGCTGTTAATTGGGTGAGATGTTACCCCTCAGACATGTATTCATATAAACATATACAGTATATAAAGATATAAACGCTGTCCCATCCAAAACATTTTAATTTCATAAAAGCAAGGAAATAGTCAGTTTCATTGTTAAAGGCCCTTTCATTTGTATACTAGTGCATAATGTGGCTCCTATGGATTGTTATCACTTGTGACCATTTGGCCACAGTGCGGCAACAGGCAAGCAAGAACAAGCCAGATTTTTGCTTTAGGGAGAGAGCACTGCTTTGAAGTGCAGCTCAGAAACGAGCTGTTGGAGGACTGCTTTTAAAGTCTTGATGGGAAAGCCAACTGGAAAGGCGAGGCACACTAAAACTATGGTTTGCCAAGAACTGGGTAATATATTTGAAGTCACCTTATTGTCGGTGATGACAACTGCAGAATGCTGTTTAATATCCATTATTCTAAATCCTGCCAACATACAGGTTCTACACATTCAATCAAGTAGTAGTATGTAGAAAATGAGTAATTTTTTAAACATGAATGTAATAGTCATTGCTTATGTAGCTGTGTAATTGATCATATAATTATGTGATTACATACAAGCAGCCTAGTAATAGTAATTTGTCTCAGCTTCTATGGGTTAATAAAACATTCCCGTCACCCTCTTGTCAGTTTGCCGGAAAGCAAAACCACATGATACCGCAAGATCCCATCTGGCTTTCTAACCTACAGCATTCTGACATTTAATGTCAAGAAATTAGGAAGAGTTACTGTGGTGTTTTCCCAGCATCACCCCAAAAACTAGTTCAAGGAGAGTGTCAGTTCTGCCTTCTCTTTCATCTCCATTATCACTGGAGTCACTCTCCACGGCACCATTGTTCCAGGCAGACATCTTTTACCTCGGGCGCAACGCGGGAACGGGCTTCGGAAATGTCCGGAAGGAAAGCTAATCCCATCACTCAGCCGGGGAAACGCTAAATCAGACATGAAAGGCGAGTGGAAACGTTCCGTCACAGATCACACAGGAGCTGCTGAGAGCCGAGGAACCGAGCAACAGAGGAACCAAAGTGCAGCCGGGGCCTCGCTCCGCTCAGGCCCGCTTCAAAGTGCACTGCTACAGGAAGCAGTCATCCCGACTTCCTGTCCGAGCTTGCCCAGGGGAGAGGTGGGGAAAAATGAGGTGTGAAACAAGCTTTCTAACCCTGATGCGCTTTTTGGATTTATTCCCTGAGTGTTGCTCGTGCTCTTTCACTCACCCTCCCTCAAGGCCGCAGCGGCTGTGGCATTGACCACCGCACTGTTGACTACATGTGTTGATGCCTGTGATATAACGATGAAAGGATTTAATGTGGCGCGGGGAATAGGGTTGAAAATACGGCTAAATTCTGTTCAGTTCAGGGTTGGAACTATTAGGCATTCACAGGATGCGTGTGTACGTGTATTTCGTTCATACTGGGGACCCCATACAGTGGTATACAAACGAACATTTTCACATGGAGGGTTATTGGCAGTTCCTGGCTTGAGTTTTTGAAATTTTAAACACCTCAAAAGCATTTAATCACACTATATGGACAAAAGTATTGGGACCATTCCACCAACAGGGACTTTAATGACATTGCATTCAAATATGTACATTTTAATATGGAGTTGGCCCCCCCTTTTCAGCTATAACAGCTTCCACTCTATGCATGTTTTTGGAGTTTCTGTGGGAATTTGTGATCATTCTGTATTCATGAGGTCAAGCACTGATGTTGGATGAGGCCTGACCTCTTTTGAGTGATATTTCATGAGGTGAAATCATAATATTGCACAGAAAAGCTTGTTCAAAGAAATGGTGCTTGAAAGAAGTAAACTTTCCCCACAAGATCAGTTCATTTACGATAGGTCACAATATTGTAGTAAAATATATAGAAATACATTGAATAGTTCTATGTTCTAGTTTTATAGATGCTTTAACTTGCCAGCATATCTATTACCGCAGTTCAAATGCCCCACAATGAATGTTTTACAAGACTGTGTGCTTGTGCGTGTGTGTGTATGTGTGTGTGTATGTGTGTGTTGGCAGGGCTGCTGCTGATGTGTAGAGTTCTTGGCAGCTGCCGTTACTCTGTTACTCACTGTACTTCTCGCTAACACGGGGAAGACAGACTTGTCTGTCAGTGTCTGCACAAATAAACAAACACACACCCCCACACTGCCACACACTCACACTCGTTCAGGCGAACCTTGGCCAGGTTGTCGTGTGTAATCCTCCGGCGGAGTACCTGTGGGTGATGAGCTCGTTTGGGACGGCTTTGATTTGCGAGGCGGCTGCCACGCTACGGCTCGACCCCATTAGCTGAGGATTCCCAGGCTTGTTAGCACCCCTCCACACATACACACACGCACACTTTTCCATATAATTTACCAAGCCTTCATCTCCGCAGAATGTGTTTCTTGTACAGAGTAATGGAAGCAATCCATCCTTTCTGTCAGAGGTGAAAAACAGGCCACTTTTTCTAAAGGCTGAGGGCAAAGTGTTGGAGCAAGTTTGACTCTGGCTGTTTACATTATCGAGTGTGTGTGTGTGTGTGTGTGTGTGTGTGTGTGTGTGTGTATGTTTGTATTTCTGGGCACATCCATGTGAAAGTGTGTGTGTGTGTGAGGGTGTCTATGTTCTAAGAAACACACACAAACACACACACACACAGACACACTGCTGTAGTTTGGGAAAGGAAGCACATGAGTGGAGGTTGGTTAGCTTGCCAAGCCTTTTATTGCTCATGATGAAATAATGCTTCGAATACATTTCCAACTGACCTCAGAAATGCGCTTGTGTGTGTGTGTTTGGGTGGAAAGGATAATTCAGGGTTATTAATGATGCTGAGTGAGTTTGTGCCCTTCTGAAAGCACAGAGGTTGTTCCTCTTATAGGTGTGTGGCATGGGTCAACTGGCAGATTAATGTGCATCTGAGAGTCGGCCACTGCATCACACTTGTAAAAATAAGACAAATTGTTTTTCAGGGCGCTACCATAGCAGAACCACTTTTGGGTTATTTAAATGTATTATAAGGTTCTTTGGCAAATCTGTTTGGTAGCTTTGCTTTCACAAAAGCTATAGATAGATAGACAGATAGATAAATAAATAGATCGATCGATCAATGTGAGTCTTTCTGTATAGCATATGAACTGGTGGACAAACTGGTGACATTTTTGGCATGCTACACAATCAGTCAAGATGAGGTATTAGATTAGATGCTGTCTTTGTTTTTCTATTATTATTGCTGTTTATAAAAGGTGCGTTGGCCAAATTGCTAAATGTACTAAAATAGAAGATTTTTTTGTTTTCTACTTTCTCCTCCAAGCCCCACAACTTTCTAAAGGGAGTGTGTTTTCCATCCGAGCTACCAACACATTCATTTGGAAACTTTTTGAAGGAAAAACTTGACGCAGAATGTGAACTTGGCCAGCTTAAAAGAAAAACGAGGGGCTTCCCTTGGAATGTCTTTAGGGACAATGATCGAGTCTATGACGCCAGTGTCTGGAGGGTCAGTGGAAATCAGTCTTCTGGACATTGGGCCAGTTCTACACCTGCATGGCAAGTGCTCCAGCAGCACCCAACAGCAGCACAGGCGCTCTGACCAATGTGTGCAGTTTGCCATTTATTTCTGCCGTTCTGTTGGCGGGGCAGAAAAAGAGCTCGCAAATTACGTCGGCTCTTCTGGAGCCTTTGTATTTTTAGCCCAATTCAGCTCTTCCCCCCTCATTCCACCCCTGAAAGGCAATCTATCCGCCCCCGGCTGGCCCTGGCTCCGGCCCCTATAAATCGTGGCGACAGCGGCGCTTTAATGGATAATTAATTGATGCTGCTCCCGAGCTGTAATAAGACAATAAATTACGACATAGGCCAGTGTGCTGTGTCAGTGTGTGTTGCTAATGGCTCTTCAGGGCCGGCTGCAGCAGCGTAATAAATTAGACAGGAATTAACTGCTGCCTGCTACGTGCCTCTGCTGCCAGGGGAGATGGAGAGAGAAAGAGGGTTGAGGGAAAGAGGGAGGCAAGGGAGAACGAGAGAGAGAGAGAGAGAGAAAGAGAAAGAGAGAGAGAGAGAGAGAGAGAGAGAGAGAGAGAGAGAGAGGCCTTGACCGATGGCCCTCTTCAGTATGATGTAGTGGGTGTGTTAGGCTCTGTTACATACGACTGCTTCTGCTTCGATTTCTCTTTGCCCTCTTTCTCTCAGTCCCTGCTTCTTTCTACCCGCTCTACTCTCTCATACATTTGCAATGCAATCAGTCCACTCTGTTTAAAAGATCTATTCCTTGCACTGTGCGCTTCGTTACAGAGAGCTAAAGTTTACAGAGAAGTAAAGAAGGACTTTGTTTGAAACCTAGAAACAAAGAGCAAATATGGAAATGTCTGGGAGGAAACACATAACACATAAACTGATGCAAAATCATTACAGGCTGGATATCAAGGCAGAAATGAAGCTGTGAACTATGAAGAATTTGTATTAAAGCAAAGTCCCATTGGATTATATATTGGCAAAATATATTAAAAATAGAATTAATAATACGGCAATGCTGACATAACTGGGACAAATAGTGTTAATATCTATTTTATATATGTTCAAACACTGTACAACACATGATTGAATATATACATCTCTGCAGCAAGGGTTTTACAGGATGTGTTTGCATGTAAAACAGTACGCAACTTTGAAATACATACAAATAAATGTATTTCAAAGGTATTTATAACCTGAAAAAAATCCATCAGTAAATCCATTCAATCCCATCAATATACAGCTGATGACTGAATCTATATACAAATATATACGCTGAATACATAAGCTGCTCCATTAGGTGCACATACTTTGTATCATTGCTCATCATATGTTTTAGCAGCACCACTTACCATCTATGTGCACTCCATAGTTTATAATTACAGACCATAGTTCATCTGTTTTTCCACATCACTTATTAGCCCTCCTTTACCCTCTCCATTAGTGGTGAGGACCTTCACAGAACCACCAGTGAGTAGGTCTTATTTGGGTTGGGGATCATTCTTGGCACAGAAGCATTCGTTTGTGTGTGTGTGTGTGTGGATCATACATAGCATAGCATACATAGTCTTTAGTACATTAGCCTTTGTTGCAGTGGTCTTTCAGCTGGACAGTTTCAAAATTTGGCAGGCAAGAGACAATTATTTTATGTTTATGTTTTTATATTTTAAGTTGTCTTAAACCATGCATCCTCTTCCCAGATTGCATCTGTTGATCAATGAGATTAAATTCTCTTCTAATCTCTGGTGTGACATCCAGTGTTGTGGCTTGCCATTAGGGGTGCTATTCCGAAAGAACTTTGATTAGGGATCATTTCCTGTTTAAGGACTGAATTGAGTACAGAACTTTGTGAATTATTCAGGTGTACCAAGTGGTTTGTTATATCTTTGTACAGTTCTCCATTAATGTTTCCTACACTTGTGTGTAATGCCCCTGTACAATATGCAGAGAAGTAGCCCGGTATAATGATGCTCCCACCACCATACTTCACTGTGGGCATGGGGTTCTTGGGATCATACACTCAAGCCTTCTACTTACAAATAATTTTTTTTTCTCAAAGATTCTTTTTTTTTTCTCAAAGATTTTCTTTTTCTGGTTGATTTTGCCTGAATAGGATTCCATAAAGAATGAGAGAACTGCATAACTGAGTGTGACGTACTATAAGACCTTTTACAAAAGGTGATGAAGTCTCAACACAGATTACATATTAATAACTTAGTGTAATTAGATAAGTGTATATAGTTTGCTGTTTTCGTGATTAGAACTATGTCAGAGGAACACACACACAGAGACACACACACACACACACACACACACACACACACACACACACACACATATATACATAAAATATTATTTTCTTGCTAAAACTCAGCTCAGCTAAAATGGTCATCTTAATGGTTTTAACAAAGTAAACAGGGAATTGTGTGTTTGAAAGCTTCTTTTCTCCTGCCAGAAGCAGCTTCACATGGTGAGGCGGAATTTCGTCTCCATAACAAGGGCAAAATATCATGCTTAGAAATGCAGCATTGCTTTAGTGAGGGTCTAATCCTATTTTAACTGGTTGTCTGATTAAGAGGCGAGGGGGATTAGTGCATGTGTGTGTGCGTGTGCCTGTGCACCAGCACGCATACAGTCATTCAGTGATATAAACACACATGCTTGTTCGCTAACATGTTAGAATTCTTGTAATGTATGAACATGTGTGTATTTGTGTCCTTTTCTTTGTGGACGTGCCGTCCTGTGTGTGCTTGTGTGTGTGTGTGTGAAAAGGGAGAAGGGGGGGAAAAATTGCAAATGAGATTAGAAGTGAACAGCAAAAAGAAAAATGGGAGCTGGTTTTATGTCTCTCTAATTAAAAATGCTGCCAGTCTGCGCTCTCCTGCAGCTCTAATGGCACTCTAACGAGCCGAGCTTAGTGGCAGTTATGTAGATAAAACCTCGCTCTGATTGATCCGAACGGCCTGTTGAAATTCGTTTCACTCTACCATATTGATCTCATTCTGCTGGTTGAAAACTGCTAATTAATAATGATAATAAAAGTGTCGCAGCTCATTAAAATCACCTTGACAGGTTGTTCCTTACTCCCCCTTCCTATTCCTCTCTTCACCTCTCTCCCTCTCTCTCTCTCTCTCTCCCTCACTCACTCACTCACTTACCTTACACTCAGTGTGCTGCTTCAGTGGTGTTCAAACTTTTTGTGCTTTTTTAAAAAATGTATTATAATTCAGATTGGGACAAAATGACTACATCAGTATAATCAAGCATGAAAAAAATAATGCTATGTATTTTTTGAAGCTCTAAAATTGATAATGGTAAGTTCTTACTAATATTTCTTTAGATCCAGCCTTTTTAATGACAATATTGCCAGAAATTCTCATTTAAAAGGCTTTATATCCAGGCATGGCTTGCACAGTATGTTTGTGTTTATTGCATTTGGCAGACGCCCTTAACCAGAGCGAAGTACATCGGTGCTTAAGTAGTCTACATCTGTTCTTCATACCTGTAAAACTATCAATATCTATATTATTATCTTAAAAGACCTTAAACTGCATATAGTACAAGTTGTTGTTTACATTCAGGGAGGATTTCAAGATGATAGCACACGTATACAGTTTATGTGTCTACAGTTTGTGTGTCTGCAGTTTGGTGTGTTCCTATAGAGAAAAAAGTGAAAAGGGGCCTACAATTCAAATCACCTCTTTTCACTTTCACCAGTTATTCATTAAAAGCTTACACCCGAAACATCGACTTTTTCTCGCAGATCTACACCGTGTAGGTCTTTAGAAAAGTGCTACAATTAGAGAACACAATGAAAACAGTTTTGGTCTTTAAGGAGAATATCTCTGTACGGTCATGTGATTCCACTGGCCAAAACTTTCCCCCCACCCCCCCTCTGTCTGTAGTCTACCTGGCATGTCCCCCTGCACCTGCCCCCTCCCTCTGTTCTCCTCTCCTTTCTGTTCCTTTTGTGTAGATGAAGATAAAGCTGTATGTGTGTGTCACCAGCGGGCCAGGCCAGCCCACTCGGGAGAGGAAGAGACGAGAGCTTAATCCATCATGGTGGGGAAAGAGAGAGAGAGGGAGAGGGAGAGCAAGGGAGGGAGCGAATGACACACCAAAAGACAGAGTGCCCAGCGAAGCAGCGCCCGGCCGGGGCCCGCAAACTTCCCCCATATTTCTCCTCCGCCTGTCAGGCCGTCTAATAAAGCGCGGCGAAATATGGCGGCGGGCAGGAAAAATGAACTATCTACTGCTGATGTAATGCGGCCCATCAATCTGCTGTAATTACTCAGCGCCGTGGAAGCCCCGGCTGGATTTATCGCGTCCTAACTTGGCATCTTAACGACTTTGTGCTTTTAATATCATTACGCTGTAATTTATTCGCCCGCCTCAGTCCAATCGCCTGTCTCGGCACACCCAGTCCCGACCGGCAAAACACCCCTCTCTTATTTATTTATTAGTCCAGCCTGCAGATCGGTGGCTGTAGCTATGTAGCCCATCTCTCCAAGGGTTTTGCCTTTGACCGAAGGTTTCTTTCTTAGAAGATCACATTCAGACTAATGGAGCCTGACATAAAGAATAAATGGCCAAAGCATGGGCTCTTTCATAAAAAAAGAAGCTTTTAAGCTTATGAGTGTTTGAGGAGGGGTCTTTGTTTTGAAACTTCACCACCCTGTATAGAGACATGATAGAGAAACAGCCCACCTGCATGGCAAGCTCTATTCATTATTCAATATTCCTTCAGGTCCAAATGACAGATGGTTGAAATCGACATGACAGTGAAAAGGCGCATGGTTCAAATGAACGAACCCAAGACAAAGAGCTCGCCAAGCAAAGTATATGGAGCTTTATAAGGCAGGACGTCCCATACAGTGAGGAAGTTCTGGCCACCCATCCAGAGGTTAAGCCCAGTTTCTACAAATATTGAAGAACAAATGCTCTCCTCTCACTTCCTCCTTTTCACTCATTTTACACTCCTATTTCCCTCTCTTTCTTCTGCCGCTTTCATTTCCACTCCTCCTGCTCCATCTCCTTATCTCCATCTCACAGGTCTTACTCCTCCTGCTGCCCTCGCTCATGGCATGTCGGCCCCAATAAACCAGATGAAGGTACTGGATGGGGTGAGTAATGGAAGAAGAAAGGAGGGCAGGCAGAAAGAGAGGGGAGGCAGAGCAGGTACAGCCCTCTGCCTCCGTCCTATGTGGAGCTAATGTGGCTCCCCATGGCATTAAAAGAATCGTTTGGTGAAGCTTTAAGAATTTTTACAGTTTTCACATGCTTGTGGAAATCATCACACATTTGCCTCAGTTCATGGTTCTGGACATGGCATGATACGCTGTTCTCTAGAAAAATGAGCGTGACATAACAAAAACAGCAATTATCTGTATTTCAGCCTGCATTTTGTCTGAGATCACAGTGTCAGAAACTACATAAGCAAGTCTATTTGAGATACATATCCGAAGTTTTGTCCAACATACATTTTCCTGTGTCACTAGATCCATTAAATTAGCTGGTTCTTTAGGTGTTAAAACAGCTACACGCGTGCCACAAGCAAGCATGTGCACTGAAATGAAGTCACATGAAGTAAAGTCTACTAAACTTCAACACTGTTATGGAACACCAGCTACTCCCACTGTAGACTAATAGTGCCAAAGCAACCTAATTAACAAATCTGATGGAGATTGATGGCCTGCACAGGCCTTTTGGATGAGGGGTTACAATGCCAACTCAATGTGCAATAATGTTTGCATCTATTCATATTTCAGAAACTTAATGATCTTTGAAATTCAGAGGATCTGGCAACATTCAGAGATAATTCGTCCATACAGCAAAACTCAGATCGGGAAGCTTTTTGTTCAGCATAGGCTGCGATATGGTCAATTTTTGTGGTTCACAGAGAAAATCAGCTTACACCCAGATTTCATTATAAGGGCAAACTGAAGACACAGTTTCAGAGGTCTGTATGGTTTAAAGTGTTTGAAGACTTAGGCCTGCACTTTGCACAATGATAATTAGGTGCTAAAATAAGTTGCTACACTCGCAGCTCCAGTGCGGAACTTTTGACATCAAATATCTTGGCTGATCAACTGCGTTCGGGGATGAATGTATAAATCGCAGCTATAACTAATGTTGTAAAATGGGGAAAATTTGAGCTTTCACCAAACTATTCCTTTAATGTGGTCCCTCTAAATGGCTGCCCCCCGCTCCCCCTTCCCCAGCTTGGCCCCCACTTTCTTCCTGACAGTGACATATTAGTTTTGCGGGCTCCTGGAATCTGATAGCGGCGAGTTTGCCACCGCACTCAGCCTGTGATTAATGCCCCTCCATTTGGGCGCGGTAATTGGCTACGACTGCACCGGGGAATAATCAGACCCTTTCTATCCCTCTCTCTCTCTCTCTCTCACTCTCTCTCTCTCTCTCGCTCTCTCTTTCGCTCTCTCCTTCTCTCTCTCCCTCCCTCCCTTATTCAGGCACTAGGTGCCACCACGCTAATGAGAACGCGGGTTAATTGAGCCCGCGGCATTGGGCCCCGACAGTTACTGATGACTGTTATGACAAAGCTGCTCTCTCTCCTTCTCTCTCTCTCTCCTTCTCTCTCTCTCTTTCTCTCTCTCTCTCTTTCTCTCTCTGTAACACACATACATGCACACACACACACACCCAAACACACACAGGCACACACTCCCACTGACACGGGCAGGCGCACACACTCTCTTCGGCCTCCGGGACACAGAGTGCTGAGTTGAGCAAGACTTCTGGGCGAGCCTCATAAGAAGGAGGAGGGAGAGAAATAAATAACCAAAATATATTAAGCAGGCCCAGCCTCTGCCTCATTTTTCTTCCCTTTTTCCACACACATACACAGGCGCGCGCACACATTCACATGCCCTTGACTTTCCCCCACACTTTCCTCCTTATTTCTTCTCCTTCTCGCTCTCTTCGTCTCTCTGTCCCCTCCTTTCTTTCTCTCCTTCACTCGTGCACCATCTCTCATTCTCTTTTTCTCCTTCTCTCTCTGTCCTCTCTCTGTCCTTCTATCTCTCTCTCCCCTCTTTCTCTGCTCCCCCCCCAGGTTGCAGTGCTCTGAATGGATGGCGCTGTAATCTCCCAAAGACAGAAGAAAGAAATAAGAGAGAGACTAGAGGAAGAGAGAGAGAGAAAGAGCGAGCGAGGGATGGTGAAGAAAATGGAACAGTGAGATGATCACAGTAATTCTGATGGTGTCAGCTGGATGATAGAGAGGGAGAGTAAATCCAGGTCAAGTCATATTTTAAAGCAGTGATGTAGTTTCTGCTGTAGGACTCTGGGCTACTGGACCCGTCCTTTCCTGGATCTGAAAAAGAGGCTACGGTTTGAAGTAGCTGGATATGAATATCATCATTTACTTTAACATTTATCTCTTTTTTCTTAGGCTGCTTTGTGATTTGTGTATCTGTTACACACTTCAAAAATTGGGAACACCTTGCTTTTCAAACTGTTTTTAATAGAAACCCACTTTGTAAACTATTAAAGACAAACTATTTCTATTGCATTTGTTTTGAGAGAAACATTACCAATCTTGTAAATAGTTGTGTTAATGTTAAATTAATACAAATGGATAAAGAAACAGTAATTTATTAATGGGCCGTGGCCACGGAAAACCACATTTTTAATTATGACATTTTTTATGTAGGAGATGTAATACATAAACATAATATACCATATAAAATATAAATGAAATCTATTGCATGTACCATAAATAAACCCAATATACCATATGTAATATAACCAAATATACAAACCAATCCACGTTTGGAAACTTCTAGAACAGATTCATTGTTTCTGTCACATATTAACACATTTGCATACATAATCCAATCCGGCTACAGCGATGTGGCCTAGCCTTTCTGAAGCTATAAAGAGTGTTTCATCCATTCTTTTCAAATCAGGCACAGTACACCACAGGCAATCAGAACAGAGGTCACTTATACAAACAGTCTTTTTATTTTTAAATGTTTATTTTTAGAGGTTGAATATTGATGCATTTTTGTACATAAGATAACTTGTCAGGTGTAGACCTACATAAGATGCTAAAAATGTGGAACTCGGGTCCTTCAAACCTTTTTTTATGATACTAGGCTCCCCTAAACTTTAGACAATAGAAGTTTAGGCAGAATAACTAACTGTTCACACAATGATTCATTAGCAATGTTTGACTGCTAACATCCACACACTCAATCACGCGCACACACACGCACACACACACTCACACATTATAAGTGCCAGCGTAAAGATTGATGAGGGCCAGTGGTGAGCCTTTGCATCTGTTTCCTTGGCTGTTCTGGGAGAATGCAAAGAGAAAAGAGTGGAGAGGGGAAAGGGAGGAGAGCAGGGCATAAAGAGCATGAGGAGTGGGAGGGGGCTGTATAATGAGAAATGACCTCTTCAACTCAGAACGACCCCAACACGACCCTGATAGTTTTTCTTAAGCAGCAGTGACTCGACAGAGAATGTCAGGCCGTGAAGTAAATCTCCAGACTCTTTGAGGAGACATCTGGAAGTAAGCTGACACGAGTTTCTGTCTCATGTTATCAGAGGGCCTTTTCTGTAATGGATCCCTCCTCTTGAACTGTCAAAATAACGGACATAAATATACTATTTACTGGCAGAACGGAGATTAAAGGAATACTCCAGCATTTTTAACCTAATCTCTATCTGCCCCATCTCAAAACCCTCTTCTGATTCTGTATACTGTATATGCACATTTGAGACTGCAGTCATTTAGTTCTAGCAATAAATATCTTAGACTGAGAAAGACTGATTGAAAGTTACTGAGTTAGATTTCTTGAAATAGGTGATATAATCTACTTCTCATCCTAAATGTAGCTTTTTAAAAAGGGACTGTGTGTCCATGATCTGTAATAAGGTTCAGGGACTTCATTTTTCTCATCTAAGGCTCTTGGTAAGATTGTGTAACAATCTGAGTCTGAGTATTTCAAAATATTTGGGGAGATGTGGACAACCTGATATTATTGCTCATTTCATGAAATCCTGGTACATTTGGCTCACCCCATGGGCCATTTTCTTTGGGGGTTGGTGGGGCTTAATATAAGCCTTTACATCTCATTTTCAGTTTGTTTTTCTCGTAATTAAATACACTGAATCCTGCTCTTTTGAAATTTGCTGGGCAGTCCTGTGTGTGTCCTCTGGTTTGGGTGTACTTCCTCTCAGCAGTCCCTGACCAATCAGGGGGCTGATCTGTATTGTCTGAACCTCACAGCTTTAGCGTACCTCTCCATAGTGAAACTTACTGAGCGAAAACTAGTGACAGACTGAAAACAAACATGCCTAACTGAGTCTAACTATAAAGGATAACTCAACTATAAGCTAACGTCACGCCTCCCTCCCCCAAATCTATCAGAAAAATAAATTAGAACCGTTTCTTCAGCGGGTCAAGTAGTGAGCCTCTCTCTCCCTCTCTCTCTCTCTCGCTCTCTCTCTCTCTGTCTCTCTCTCTCTC
>JBBPDB010000036.1:5101905-5121294 GCA_037974465.1 Brachypetersius altus | reverse complement strand
TGCGACCAGAAAGTCCGGGTTCGATCCCCAAGACCGCTAGGCACCGCTGAGGTACCCTGAGCAAGGTACCGTCCCCGTGCACTGCTCCAGTGTTCCTGGCTGCCCCCTGCTTCACTTGGTGAATGAGTTAAATGCAGAGGAAGAATTTTGTGCTGTGGTGTGTTCACGAATGACAAATGGTCACCTTCACTTCTTGGTCTGACTCATCTACAAGGTCTAGGTTATTTTTTGCTATTTCCCACTTTAACCAAAACACTTTTATCAGCATTGTTGATAATGTTGCCTATAATTAATTTTAATAAAATCTGAATAATGTATACAATTAATAGAATTATAAATAATTGCCACTTCTTGCTTTGACAAATAATTTCTTTCCAATTGGAAACAGCAGCGGTTCTACACCCACCTCAGCATTAATTATTACAAATTTATTTGGGTATAATTGCGAAAACTTGAAACCAATAGTCACCCAAATCTTTTTTGTAGAAACATAAAGTGCAGCATGACTTAGGGCACAGAGAGACTTTAAGCTATAAAGATTCACTGGTACACATGGCTGTTTTAGGCAACACCAATGCTGGAAAGGTCTAATCTTGATCAGATTCCTCCACAGAATGGTCTTGGACACAAAAATTGCTGCCATATCTCCACACCTCTTGAGGCGGTTTGTGAAAACAGACCGTGTTGATGGAAGTGTCTGCCTACAGCGTTGGTTTAGTTAAATTTTGTAGAATTAGCAACAAAGCACCACTGTGTCCTAAACCACATTTATGAAGAGTTAATGAAGACCTGGATTGATGGTTTGAGAGAAGTGGGTGTGTATTTAGAAAAAAGACTTGAGTGAGTAATGACTTTTAGTGTTTGTTATAGCGTCATAGTTTGGACACTAAACAAGCCTTGACTGATGGACTACATCCTGGGTGAGTATGTATTGTGTCATTTGATTTTGCATCAGACTATCGCTTTAATATCCTTGCAGAGAAGAAGCATTAACTTAGCAGCACCTCACAGTAGAATAAAGCTGACTTCTTTGCACCTGTCTAAAAGAACGTTATCTCCCCTTTCCTCCTCTCCTGTTCTCTCCTCTGTCCTCTCCTCTGCGCACAAGGAAACAGTCTCTTTATCACCCCTTCCCATCACACACTGAAACAGGATGACTTTTCTGCCCCCCTCCCTCGGCTGGTTGCTAATGGAAGATATACAGTGACATGGTAATGATCTCTGCGTAGCCAGGGTGCACAGGCCCTATCGATCGGCCCCTGATTTATAGCAGGTTACGCTTGATTATCGGGCCATTAATCAGTCTTGGATTACCCTATCAATAAAGCTGCCAGCCTGGGTTTGTTTGTAAAGTGCTTGTCAGTGTATGTGAAGGGGGGAAGAGGGGGGTGGTTGGTGTTGGCGGTGGACGGTGCACTTTTTTCTCTCCTCGTCCAGACAATTAGATAGAGCTATCCACTCAGCTTCTTTTCCCTGCCTCTCTTTGGCAAAGCAGCTCCGAGTTTGTTTGCGGTGGCATACCGAACAGAGTCAGCACAGAACTATAATTCATTTGTAATGCACTGATGTAGATTCAAATTCAATCATATGGATTCGCTGTGGGATAAAACACATATGCAAAATCTTTTTTTTTACCTTTATCTGATTTAAATGTGTACAGAATTATATGCAAATGAAGTGAATTATACATTAGGGTAGAGGAACGTGTAGGTTGTAAATATATCCATAATGTAACTATATACATTGTGCAGATATATAAGTAAATTGATAGCATATTAGTTATTATATAGATATCATCTATCATATCATTATACAGAACATATAGTGGGCTCACAGTGAGGCCATGAGGGAAAATGCAGGTTTTTTTGTAAACTACATATATTGTGAGCACAATAATTTAAGTGAAACGTAGAATCCTCAGCACCCGCACTTGCTGTCACTGCTGTGACCAGTAAATCATCTGAACACACACTTCAATGAGAGGAGAAGACAAAACATCTGACCTGTTTGTTTTAAAACCTTATTTGAGCATAATTTGAATATTTAACTTGAAATTCATTTTTCTAAATGTTCATTTAACCGCAGTTCATTGCAATTTTCTTTGTTGTAAATATGAAACAAATCTGAGACACAGTGTACTCATTGTGGTCTTATACTTTATAAATCCAATAGTTGGTGTAAAACACGAATCCAGTTCAAGATCAATTGGATAGTAACATTAAAATCACCACCGGAACCTACAATCAGTCAAGCTACGGTGCCCAAACTAAAGGTTTGTCTAATTACTTCACTCTTCAAAAGAGCCTTCTAAAATGTGAAATTCCTGTTTCATACTCATAATAGAAGCCTCATGCTGTTCTTTTTGCTTCTCATTGCTGGAAGGAACTATGGGACAAAGTTTCCTTTGCTAAATTAGTGTATTGCTATAAAATGATTACTCCTGTTGCTGCATGCAGCTTTACAATGTGCCATGAAGCACGACATGGTGTAAGACTGGACCCCCACGAGCACTACCTGGAACCAGATTTTTACGAGTGCTAGCAAATTGCTGGTAGTGATTTTGCTATAAAAGCAGCAATAATGGTCCTTGATTTAATGAGTGGCCTGCTGCAGCTACAGGACCTGTGGCAAGGGGAAGAATTATTGAAAGCTGAGTGGACGTGTCTGACTGCAGCAACAGTAACTTGCTCAGGAGATGTAAAGGATGGGTTTGAAGCCTTCATTGATATATGTGCTGGATCTTGTTTAGCTTTATTGGGCTGTCATTCTGACTGATTCTCAAGCACCAACTGGATTTCCAACTAAAATAAATGCACTTCTAATGAATCACACTTGTGAGGTCCAGTCAATCCAATCCTTGTCACAGAGAAGGTGAATGATGGAACGTTGCTTATGCTGGTTTAGAACGCGGATAATCATAGGGATCAGTTGCACACTGCATGCCAATACTGATAGAGAAGCTAACCTAGCAAGTGTTAGCTAACATCCTGTGTTATTCCTTTGCTTAAGCTAGCTTGCTAGTCATGGTGTTGCCCACCAATAACACTGGGGTTTTGTTTGTCGAGGTGAGGGTTGTATTAGCTATGCTGTTTGCTAGTCCCACAAAATTACATTATAAGGATATCCTTGTGTGATGTGAATGAACAAGTTGCCATTGCCAATTGTCGTTCGGTATCAATAGGGGATGTTCCTGCCAAAAATTAATCATGAGGGTTACAACTCTAAACTCCCTTATGAACATCCTAGTGCACAAATGGCTCCAGTATTCAGCAGGGTTTTGAGGAAGAGAGCAGTGCCCGATAAGGCTTGCAGCAGTGAGCACCCGCCCCAGCGCTGTCTGCTTTGTGTAGGGCACAGTCGCAGTGTAATTGAGGAGTGTGCTTAAACAGGCATTATTCTAAGTGCTGCAAGCTCCCACTGCACGGCCGGCCTTTCATTTATCATCAGTGGCACCAGAGAGAGAGAGAGAGAGAGAGAGAGAGAGAGAGAGAGAAAGAGAGAGAAAGAGAGAGAGTAAGAAAGAGAGAGAGAGAGAGAGAGAGAGAGAGAGAGAAAGAGATGGAGAGAGAGAGAGACAGAGAGTGCAGCCAAGTCTACAAGTGTGTGTCAGCATGCGGCTCTGTGGGGGGATGGCAGGGCTAACGACTCCTGCAACGCTCCATCATTCATCATCTTTTAAAAGCACTTCCTGCTCCTCATTTCATGCAGGCCTGCGTTTCCATGACACCCGTAATGACGGAAGGCTATTCTCACGTTGAAAGAATATTATAGTGATTAAGTAATGAAAAATTAATTGCAAAGTCTGATGGGCCTTGTAATTTTTCTTATGAATTTGTCAAACGGAGCAAAGTCGCGGTAATATTTTTAGGGCCTCGCTTCTTTGTTAGCGACACATTATGAATAGAGTCGCTGTCTGCGTTGCCTCCATTTTGCAAACACACGCATTTCATTTTGCAAGATGATACGTGTGTGTGCGTGAAAGAGAAAGAGAACAAGTAAAGAAAGAGAGGGACAAAGAGAGGAAAGAAAGATAAACAAAGAGGAAAGAAAATGAAACAGTGAAAGAGAACACACACACACAGATAGAGAGAGAGAAAGAGAGAGAGAGAGACTGAGCGAGAGACTGAGAGAGAGAGAGAGAGAGACAGAGAGAGAGAGGGAGGGAGAGAGGACAGTGGGGTTTAGGTTACTGAAAGAGATTACATTTCAAAAATATCACAGACAGGACAGACAGGATAATCAATCACTCCTGGGAGTACACACACACTCACACACACACACACACACACACACACACACACACACACGCACACACACACTGTGAGTGTGTATATGTGCGTGTGTTGAACAGAATTGGAGTCATAAATCAGTGCTAGCTGTCATTGGGGCTAATGTGTGCAGAGTGCTGGAGAGGGACAGTGGCGAGGCCTTCACGCTGTCCCACGCTTCACTGCCATCTCTGAGTGTGTGTGTGTGTGTGTGTGTGTGCTGGACCCACAGAGGCTGCAAACCTCATTACAGTGACATGGTGCAATTGGCTTCACCATGTAACCTCATCATTCTCCACTCACAGATAAGGACAGTGATCGCCTTGCATTTCTACAGCAAAGGATCTGTGTGTGTGTGTGTGTGTGTGCGTGTGCATTATCTGGACAAAATGTTCCTGACTTTGCGATCATACTTGTTTTTTTTTTACCAAAGCTCTTTTTAATCTGAAAGAACAAAACCATTTCTTTTGGTTCCTGAGATTAACAGTAGGGTTACGAGTAGAACACGTATTACACAGACTTGCAGTTAGTACTTAGATATAGGTTCACACATACACACGCACACTCATGAACACATATAAACTGATCTGAAACAACAGACAGTTGGAGTGAATAGCCTTAATTATCTTGTTACAGTGGCACCTGTCAAGGGGTGGGATATATTAGGCAGAAGTCGATGTGCTGGAAGCAGGAAAAGTGGGCAAGAGTAAGAATCTGAGCGACACTGACAACGGCCACATTGTGATGTCTAGATGACCGGGTCAGGGAATCTCCAGTACAGGTCTTGTGGGGTCTTGCCTTTATGCAGTGGTAAGCACCTTTCAAAAGTCGTCCAAGTGGTCCAGCTGATGCGAGTGAGAAGTGAAGGTTAAACTGTCTAGTCCAATCTCACAGAAGAGCCCAAGGAAGGTCTGTGCTGTTTATTATAGAAAGGTGATAGAACACACATCACAGTTGAGGTATGAGGCTGTGTAGTCACAGAGTCTCCATGCAGACCCGTCAACCACCGAAAGTGCCCACAGTGGACACATGAGCTTTAGAAACGGACTGTGGAGCAACAAGAGGGAAGAAGGTTTAATGACTCATGTTTTCTTTTGTAATAAAGGCGGTGTGATGCTCTGGCCAGTGTTCTGCTCAGACACTTTGGCTCCTAGCATTCATTTGGATATTAACACCTGCCTAATCAAGTTTACAAATATTTTCTAATGGCAGTAGCCTCTTTCTGCAAGATCCTGGCACCAGAAATGGTTTGAGGAACATGACAAAGAATTCGAGGTGCTGATTTGCCTTCCAAGGCATCTGTAGGATGTGCTGGACAAACTAATCTGATCCATGGAGACCCCACCTCACAACTTACAGTACTTAAAGGATTTATTATTATTATTATTATTATTATTATTATTATTATTATTATTATTACATTGTTAGTTGTAGTACTTACACACAGTTGCACAAACACAAACATTTTTTGGACAGGCTTTTTCATCTGCCTCTGTGTATTATCCTACTCATCACTTCCCTTTGGGTTTACCCTCTGATGACTGATGCCCTGGCCTTGTTTTTACAACAAATCGTCTCGTGATTTATGCAGTTGTCATGAACACAACTCCAAAGCGCCGGATTATATAATTACAGTGACCTTTAATTTCTTCCATGTTTAGTTTTCTTGTCTTCTTGCCACTGAGATGCTTATTCTTCCATTAGCCGCTCGCTGCCTGAGTGTGGTCTTCTGACACACGGATGAAATGAATGACGGTTCAGGGCAGGGAGAGAATAAACTGCTCATTATGTGTTGGAAGGGTTTTTCGGTGAGCTCTCTCTCCTCTTTGCAGGTTTGGGTTTGTACAGCTGAAGGCTGCGGCAAGGAAAATATTGCAGTGATGACAGTTGAAATAATACGCTTGAATCAACTGTAATGTAGAGTTAATGTTAAAAGTAACCTAAGCCGGTCTGATGCGCACATGCATGCACATATTCACACTCACACGCGTGCACACACACATTCATGCACACACATTCTCTCGCATACACGCAGACCACCCACAATGTCTGCAATGCAAAAATGGCTTTCTTTATTTTTGCAGCCAAGTCTTACTCACTGGCTAAGTCTCACATTAAAAAATGGTACTGAAATGGTTTGTAGTTTATTGTATTTCTGTTTTTCAGTATATAACTGACAAGATATAACAATACATTCAGAACACCAAATTGTGGTGAATTTTTTAGTAAAAATGACCCTAAGGTTCCCTTGTTTATTATGACAATAATAAATAATTTTAAACCCATAACTTTTTTTATAGGCAGTCAATATTTTATGGGAAAAGTCTCGACACAGCAACTATTAGTCATCAGTTGAAAGAAGGAACTTTTGAGTAAAACAAACATATGTAGTGAAATTGGGACCAGACTGAATTCTGATTTCCCTTCTAGCAGGGCGTCTATCATTGCCTCAGTGTGTTTCATCATATTTCTTATGTGCACTGTGTTGTTCAGTGAGTTTCCCTGAAGGTGACCCATTGACCTGTGGGACTAATAAATCTTATTTTATCTTATCTTAAAACGCATTTATACTAGAAGCTAATGTGCAGTTACTTTAGTGATGTGTTTTGAGTAAGGCTGCCAAACAGTCATTTGCCTTTTGTGTAACTGATTCCAAGTGATTGCATTTGTCAGTTAATTTGACCCTAAACAATTGCTGCATGACTAAACAACATAAGCTGCATTATAATACATATATAACTTTGAATAATTTATCAAATTGAATTGGACATTAGAATAAAATCAACTTGATTTACAATTGTTTAATATTGATGTGGAATACTGATGTTCTGCCAATGCATCTTTATAGCTTTATGATATATACCATAAACACAGTGTCTAACTGTTCTGCCACTCAGAGCACTACGTTATGTCAACCTGTGAGGAACCCAAACTATGAGATGGTTTCATGGGTCAAACTAGCAAAATGCACCAATAACGTATAGAAATGAATCATTTAACATAGTAATGCATTCTTGCTTTGCCTAGCTTTGTCTCATAAATCGAAGCGTCTTCTTTGAGTACCTTTAAACGTGCTCTATAAATAAAATGTATTATTATAAATCTTTATTTATACTGTGTGACACTGGAGAGGAAACAATGTGTCTTATGTTCTTGAAAATGTTAATAAAGATTAAAAAAGGGGTCACACACAGTTTAACTGACCTGCAAAATCTAATGACATCGCACTGGTAAACAAAGTAATAAACATTGGGGTTGGAAACCAGTGACGTCACCTTCACTCCTCACAAAATGGTTGCGTTTTACGATGGGCGCCCGAAGCGAACTGCTTCATGTCATCTGTGTTGTCCGCAGGAACAGCTGTGCTTTATTGCAAGAGGCAAATCCAAGTGTCTCGTTAACTTAGTGTACATGTGCTATTCCTAAAGTGGGTCATGTAATGGATTTATAGGAAGGATGGAATGATACAGTGCTGTATTTTCTGCCCCCTGCTGCCCACTCCTTACCACAGGGCTCGCTCCCAGACTGCTGCAGGTTTGTGAACAGAAATGCGACTCTTTCGGGGACTAAGAGTTTCTGCACACTGCAATCGTTCTAGTTAGACAGTCCTTCACTGACTCATATGATCACCTGTTGTGTATATATGGCAAATATGGATGTCGGAGCACAAATGGTTATTTCTTTACTTGTTACCTGTATTGATGACAAAGGAGGTTTTAAATGGTGCTGTAGAGTAGCTGACTTTAGCCTGATCTATTTTACAAGCTAAAACAAAACTACCGCCAGTGCAGTTATTAACATGACATGAACTCGTTTCTTGCTTTTTATGCTGTAAAGTCTGTGTTATCATACATCTGCATTGATATGCAGTGAGTCATTTCACAACACAATTGAAGTACACAGCTCAATTCAGTTGGCACAAAGATAGACGATCGACGCATTTGTTTGCTTTAAAAATGTTGTAAGATCAAGCATTCGAAACGAACGTGTGGCCGCCTATTACTGAATTTCCACAGAGTTGATGGGGCAGCAAGAGCCGATCCTTGCCACGCCCAGGCTGAGTGTAATGTTTTGATGCAACTTTGATACTTTTGTTATTATCTAAATGGTTTTGAAGTCGTTTATGAGTTCAGTATGAAGCATCTGCCCATTGTGCTCTAAAATGAGTGTTTACCATTGACTTATGGAGTAGAGGGAGATTTGTTGAATTTGCTCTTCATGCTAATTGACCACGGGCAACAGCTGCTGCAGATGGAGATTAGATTGAAAAATGCTGGGGCATTTCTTTAATTCTGTCTGACTGTGTTAACAAACGGATTTGTTGGTCAAGCCATACTGCCATAATACACGCACACACACACACTTCCTCATTCTCTCACACACACACGTACACACTCAAACACACACATACACACATGCACTTACACACACACTCATTTGGAAATCACGTATTACACTTTATGACAGACAGTCAGGAATAGAGAGGTCAGCTGCTGACCAGCCACTGTCAGTGATCCATCATCCCTCTCTTTCACTAACTCACTTGACATGTGTGTGTGTGTGTGTGTGTGTGTGTGTGATAGAGAGAGAGAGAGAGAGAGAGAGAGAGAGAGCCACAGGCACGTATGTTTAATCATTGTCTCAGTATGGTTTGGAATATGAGTGTGAACTCGTCTTTTTCAAGCAAAGGAAAGGTCGTCTTTGACTTTCTCACTCATCTCTCTCTCTCTGTTTCTCACTCTCTGTCTCTCTCTCTCTTTCACTTTCACTCTCCCTCCTTTTCTGTCTCTCTCCCAGGTGACTCTGTGATTAATAGGACTCAGCTGTCAGGCACACTCTGCCCTGAATTTCCTCCCACAGTGACACCTTTCTCTCTCAATCTCCATCTCCCTCGTTCGCCCCCTCCCCCAGAGGAGTAGAAAAGAGCTCACTTACACATTATCCTGGAGAGACAGGCCAGAGAACAAAAAGAGAGAATAAATGTTAAAAGGAATCCTTCTTTGAACGGACCACTTAGACAGAATGGACCGCTTTAAAAATGTTGCTGTTGTCCGTCCCCTTTCAGTCCAGAATATTTGCTGCTGTTATTAAAGGGCCGGTCCCATAGCACAGCGAACTCTCCTCACTTCTTTCAATAAACGTCTGAAATGGTACATTTAAATGTTAATGTTTAGATATGTATCATTCGCTCTGCGGTCCATACACACTATATACTAAACTCTGGACGGTCTGTATTTGAATTGATGTACAGTATTTTATGTATGAGGTCAGAAATTGGTCATTTTTTGAGACATATATCTACAAAAATGACATACAAGGAAAGTGTAGAAATGCTTCATCTTAAAATGAAGTATGCAGTAACTACTATTTATTAGTAGCCGCTTTTATGTAAGTTACAGGGTTTGGGCCCTCTAGGCCCTCGTGTCTTCTTACTTCCAGGAAATTCTATTCCAGCATTACTGTGCCCCAGTGCAAAAGGCGAGCTCCATAAAGACATGGTTGGATGAGTTCAGTGTGGAAGAACTTGCCTGACCACATAGAGCCCTGACCTCAACCTCATCCAGCACCTTTGGTTTGAACTGGAACGGAGATTGCACGCCAGGCCAGAAACTCTTGTGGAATGTCATCCAAGAAGAGTGAAAGCTGTTACAGCCGCAAAGAGGAACCAACTCCATTTTAATACTACGTATTTGAAAGCAATTTAATTATAGTCCCTTTTGGTGTAATGGTCAGGCGTCCCAATACTTTTGTCCATATGCAATTTAATTAAAGTCCCTGTTGGTGTAAAGGTCAGGCATCCCAATACATTTGTCCATATGCAATTTAATTAAAGTCCCTGTTGGTGTAATGGTCAGAGGACCCAAAACTTTTGTCCATGTATTGCACATGACAGTGTCCTTATTTGCTCTTTGATTAATGGGATGTCCTTGCAAGTATCCCTGATTGCTCTCAATAGAATAGATTCAAGGTCTATATAGCAAGATGGGCCAAGAAACATCTGTTTGCATCGGCAGCAACATTTTTGTTCTTATTTATTACTTTTTGTTTTTTTCTGTCCCAGAAGACTTGCAGTCCAGGTGATATATTGAAGGCATTTTTGCACTGCGCTGATTCACTGATTGCGCTGATTGAATGCCAGATCTTAATGTCTGCCTGTAAATATTATTAAGTCCTCCCAAAGTTAACTGTTTAGGCAGTGTGAGAAGAGTCAACACGCCTGCGAACGGAGGCATGAGAAATGCAAATAAAACCGTGTCTTGTTAATTATGTTGTCAGACTACATGTCCCGTTATTGTATCTTCATCTGACATTTGCACCATTGTTTCCCCAAAGCCTGCATGCACAAACTTTTATCTGCCAGACGAGCTGAAGGGCGTGTGAGTGTAAATGTGTGTGTGACACACACCTGATCCCCAGTCTTAGGTGAGCTGTCAGTCTGAGCTGATGGTGTGACAGCTGGGTGGCAGGATCAGGCCGGAGAGCCTGGTGACAGTGAAAGATCTGTCTCTCTCACTCTCCCTCACTTTCTCTCGCTCTCTCTTTCTCTTCGGCACCTCTCCTGCCAACTCTGCTCCTCCTGCTGCTCCCAACATCTCACTTTTTGTGTTATTTTCTCCCCTGAACTCCGCTTATAATGTTTGCGTTCTTTCATGCCCAAAACAGTCATTAATCATTTATGCATTTTTCCAATTTGCACTCTCGTTTAAAAAAAAGAGACTGATGCACATAAATTATCTGTGTTCTGTTCGGCTCATACGTGCAAAGAGGCATAATATGTTAAAATTCAAAAACAGAATGAGCTGTTGTGGCCATCGGAAACTGCGAAAAAAAAAAATCAGCCACTCCTTTCAGATGTCTGACTTCTTCTGGAGGCTACAATAAACCATTTGCTTCCCAACATTTGAATGTTTTCTCGTCCTTTTCTGTGCTAGAACTCCTTCTCCAGTCTGGAGGAACAACACACCACGTCACTTCACCATCACTGGGTGGGGCTAATATGTTGCAGGCTGAGAGAGCCTTCACTTGTAAATGTGCTCATGGTTGTGACAGCACAACCCTGAATGTCCATATTAGAACTGTATAGGGGGAGTGATGTATGAGCCCACAGCAATGTTTGCATGGTACTTCAATTTTTTTGATGTAAAAAAGCAAGAAATATATGTTTATCGATACTATTGGCCTTTTAGGTGCTTAGGATTAATCTAATCCTATAGTAACTATATTAACTCTTATAATCCTGGCCTTATACAACTAGGAATTGACAATATGAATAGCTTGTTGTCTAACATCTCATGAAACGAAGGCCGGAGGTTCATGCCTTGACAGAGGAAATGAGGCCAAAGTAATAATTTCATCAAGCCTTGTGTATTGGCTGTAAGATCAATTTGACTAGAAACTAAGATGGAATAGAGAGAGGTTCAGGCATTCGTTAAATCATTTAGGTCAGAGGTCTCCAACCACCAGGTCGCGGACTGGTATCGTGTCCTGAGTCATTTGGTACTGAGCCACGCAGAAAGACACAATGAAAAATATTTTATTGATTATCAGAGTTTTCCGTCATGTGATACAGTGCATCAAAAATTTTGTCCACAAGCTAGAAAAAATTAGTTAAAAACAAACGTCTAGATGATCAGTGGTTAAAGAAACATGCTGAACAACATGTTACTGACCAGAATTCATTGCTGGCTTAATTTTAAACACATTTAGACGGGATAATGTTTTTGGCACCACTTCATGGCCATACATTGCAAATGCCTGACACTGAGAAATATGTGGAAATGATTGGACAGCTTTTGAATGAAGACCTATCAATGGTTTTTGGAGTTCACTGTTTTGCAAGACTTTTTTCATTTGTGGCACTGAAGTGGTGGATTGAACTTCCCCTGACCAACAGAACTGCTGAGACCCTTGCTGTCTTTAAATGGCGATGGAAGACCCGTCTCTTCACTGAGCACATAGGATAATGACATAGTTGTGTCATAAACTAACTTACCTGACAGTACCAGACAATACTGACTTCACAAATTTAATGAAAAACCCCTTAGCTGTGTGTGTGATCTTAAATAGTCATGGTGGTGTACTAATTCCATTTCTGCTAGACTCTTAGTCTAATAGTAGCTCTCAATTTTAAGTCTAGGCTTTTTCGTGTGAGGGACTGCAAGGCACCCATGCATGTCGCTCTGGATAAAAGCATCTTCGAAATGCAGTAACTGTAAATATTATAGTGAGTGCGTAACCCCACAAATGACAAACAAAGCCACAGTGAACTACTTTTTCACTAAGAAAGCAATCTAGGACTGGGATTTGCTTTTTCTGAGAAAAACAGCTAACAAGTATTCAATTAAAATCAGGCGTCGTCTCCCTGAAGAACGAATTCATGCAGGCACCATGAAACCAGACAGTTCAAAAGTTCTTCCATTTAATCAGCACAAACCACCTCATGCTCCCCCGTTCATCAATCTTGAAGCTGCTATTTGACAGCTTTGCCCCACTTCATGAGGTATTATGCTTCTACAAAAGCTAGATATATCTGCCCCCTGGTGTCTGTGCGCTGTGGTGGGGGAATCTTTAGAACCTGTGTTGGGAGGGGTGAATGTTACTCCTGTGACTCGGACGAAAGCAGGTAGTGCTGATAGCACACATATAATCACTGTCAAAAGCATTATATATGTGTGTGTGTGTCTCTACGCACAGACATATATTCTGCTATGGCTCTAGGTCTCGGCTGGTTTTCGCAGGGGTCAGGCATCCCATTACTTTTGTCCATATTATATTACACCAACAAAGACTTTAATGACACTGCATTCAGATACATAGCCTTTAATATGGAGTTAATACCCTTTACAGCTGCTATAATGGTTCCTCCCCCTCATGCTCTGGTTAACTTGTTTTCAAAAAAAAGGCTAGATAAAACGTGAATGCCCTGCAATGGCATACAATCGTTTGAATTATAGTATCGCAGCACCATTTTCCAACTGAAAAACCAAGAAAATCTTTTTTGGTCATAGCATCCAAAGAAATGCACCCAGTATTCAACAACAACATTTTACTACAGGCCTTTAGATACTTAGAACATTATATTAAATCAGATTGAAGCTTCAATTATTTCAAAATATTTATTCATTACTTTTTTATAAGATTTGAGAGCTGCAACTCAACTTAAATAGCCATTTAATTACATTTTCACAATTATTTTCATGATGAAACTTTGGGAGATTCATTTTGAAGACCTTTTCTTTCATATAAGATCAAAAAAGAAAAATAATATTTTTGACATAATTGTCACAGTCCGGACTGGCGTAGCCAGGACGCAGCCCGGTTTTCCTTTCTTTTCTGTTTGGTTCTTGTTTATGCTTAGGCCTGAGTTGGTTCTGCTTTGTGTTATGTTTCCTTGTCCCCCTTCATGACTCCCCTCCTGCTCTGTGTTCCTTGCCCCTGTTGTCCCAGACTTGCCCCAGCCTTCTGTGTGTATGATCATGCCCTGTCTATGTGCTTCCGGTTTGCCCTGTCTCTGTAATCCCCAGCAGACCCACTAGGGGTCCCCCGTGTTCCTGCCTGCCCTTTGTGTTCCCTGATTGTAACCCCACCTGCCTCATGTTTCCCCTGCCCAGTGTCGTGTATATAAGGTAGTGTGTGTCATGTATTCCTGGTGTGTCCATCGCCTCATGTACGCCTCGTTTTCCCTGCCTGTGTCCTGCCTCGTGTTTAGTCCTGTTTAGTAGTTCTTGGAGACCATCGTGTCTGTTTTTGTTCCTTTTGTTTTCGTTAATAAAGTACCCTGAAGCATGGACTTCTGCTTGCCTGCCTGTCATTTGGCGAGAGGTAAATCGCGAGGGCCGGCTGGACCCCGGCCTCGTGACAATAATCTAAATAAATAGAACGCCAACTTCCGACTCGTCGCGGCAGATCGGGTCACATATATATGAAACATTTTATTCTATCTTTATATATATAAAATAAAGATTCCAACTATTTTTTTTACAAAACTCTTCATACTGACAGCGCAGTCTGTCCACAGTGGGTGTGAAGGCCCATAATGTGTCACCCTCTCTTCGGCCCTCTTTCCCTCTCTGCCTCCCTATAGCTCCTCTTTTCCTCGGGGCAGATGAAGGACAAGTGTCAGGGAGAAGGAGGTCAAGCCTTACTCCGGCTATCTAATAACCACGCAGACCCCTGACAAGTCATCTGTCACTGGTTGTGTGTGTGTGTGTGTGTGTGTGTGTGTGTGTGTGCGTGTGTGTGCGTACGTGTACGTTAGCCTCTCCATTAGCGTGGCACCTGAGTGATGCTTCTGCCCAGTGCGCCCGCCGCTCATACATCTCCACTCAGACACCTTCCTGCAGTGAGAGGATCAATGCCTCCAGCACCATGCATCATGTGTCACTGGCCAGCGCTCACTTTAATGAGTCTGTGTGTGTGTGAGTGTGTTTGTTTTTGTATACTCTCTGGGAGAAAAATGTCCTTAATTAGTAGTAAAACTGAGCTAAACTACCTTCCAGAATTAAACAAATGCTTCTGACTGTTTCATTATAAGGCCATAACCACTGTTTTTTTGGTTACTGAGGTTAGTGTTAGGGATAGGTTGAGAAAATTCACGTCAATTCCACACAGGACACATGTATATATGGATGTAATTACGTGTACAATAACAAACTGTGTGAATTCACTATGTGCTCTTTTATTTCTTAGAGTCATAAGAAACAAAATAGTCTAGGTTAACAGGGAGGTAAAGTAAAGGATGAGCTGGGGTGGGGCTGAGGTTGGAAAGGGTGTTGAATTTCAGGTGCCTGGTTAAAGTGGATAGTGATGGCCTGTGTTAAGGACATCATATGCAGGGCTCGGTTATCAGGCTGATTGATGACGAGAGGACAAGGAGGGGAAATGAGGAAGAGTAACCTAAGTACTGAAAACATACGGAATGACTACCTACCCTTAAAAATGTTCACATTACTTGAAGGTTTAGGCAGAATTTGTGTTCATATAATAATAAGAAATAACAACAGCCTGTGTCTCAAGCAAACAGCCACAATAGCATCAGATTTAGCTGACTCGAGCATTTAAAATGCAATCTAATACAACACAATAAACAATGTAGCCCATTGACTATACTGACTATATAAGTACACAGCACAGTAAAAACAAAAATATCTAAAAATTTGTAACCGTTTGTCCACTATAAATCCCAAATAATCTAAAAGGTCGTGTGCTGCATATATAAACTAGCGATGTCAGCTATGTTGGTCATTTTGCTGGACTGATCAGCGAGCTTAACCCGAACATGATGTGATAATAATCACACCAGTATGGTTTGTTTGTCATGACTTATTGTGTGTGGATATGACTTGATAAGGCATGGGAAATGAGATTATGTCTATGTTATAGGGAAGTGTAGGAACAAGACAATTAAAGAGTAGCCATGAAAATAAATAAAGAAAGAAACAAATAAAAAAATAAATAACAATATAAATAACAATAATGCACCTACCCTAGCAGTATCACCACAGCCCACTAGATTGAACACCACATGTTTATGAATATGGACAAAATAAAGTGAGAAAATTACAGTGCTAATATGCTAATATGGTGGCTGCCACCAACCGGGTGTGCAGTGTGTGAGGCGATATCTTACTCAAGGGTACCTCAGTGGTGCCACTAGCAGTCTTGGGATTCAAACACATGACCTTCTGTTCTGATTGCAGGGGCAACTCCTTGACCACAAGGCCACCAGCAGCCCCAATACTACTACTACTACTACTACTAATAATAATAATAATAATAATAATAATAATAGTAATAATCATAATAACAATACATTTAGTTTACTAGCATATTGCTCTGGTAGCAGTGTAAGTTGAGCTAATGGTTAATAATAACTTTTATTTGAAATTAATTGCAGTTTACTAAAACCATTTTCAACAAGCATGCAAAGAAATGAAAAAGATTCAACAATTCTCACATATTACCATAATATGTGGCTGATGAAGTAACTTTTTTTACTATAGAGTTGTGAGGAAAGATTCTTGGGACACACCACTGTTTAAAATCTATAGATCTGTGAAAACCTGCTCTTTCAAATTAGGGGCAGTAGAAACTCTTTCGACCCTTGAGGTTTCCCAGCTATTTCATTTCTTATTCTCTGATTTTGTGTAGTTTCTGCAATTTCGGGATGTTGCAATCCTGGATGCCCCTTGTAGTAACCCTGCCCATCTGTGGTTTAACCTCTACTCTGACTGAGATTTGTGGAAAATGGCCAGAGAAAGTCTGCTGGCAGGTGTATCTTATTGCCTCAGGCTTACACAACAATAGACAGTTAAAGGGATAGTTCAGAGAAAAACCACCATATTCCACTTACCCCATATATAGTCAAACACTAGACATTAGGGGTGTAACGGTACACAGATGTCACGGTTTGGTTTTGGGGTCACAGTTCGGTACAGTTCACAATACAGCAAAGTTATGCAACAAAAAGTTCTAAAGAATGAGGCTTGGTTTGTTTTCGTTTATTTTAAATTAACAGCAGTGTATTAACCAGTAAACACACTCTTGCTGTGTAAGGCAGCAGAAGTGTTACGCCAGTTGGTGGCACTATTGGACCACACTACGACCCAGGTTTATTATGTACTTGCTCTTTTTGGTCCCTCTGTGATTCCGTATTACTTCAATCACGTCTTCTCCGTTGTACCGTGTATTCTCCGAAAGACGTCACGCATTCAGTACGAATACGTGGACCGTTACATCCCTAATAGACATGCTTTAGTGAATACATGATGGTTCCAAAAACTACTCAATGGTCACATAGATTAATTCCATAAAAATACATCACCAAATCTTTTCTCAATCCTTTCAAACCACCTCTAGATCTTCATTGTTGCTGGAGTTTAGATCACAATCCTAATTTGGATGGTTTTGTAGAAGTGAAATTCATTTTTATAGTGTCACCACTAAAATACACCTACTGTGCAATCTGTTATATTCTAAATAATACACACCCCAACTGCCACTGTAAGTACACTTCATTTATTATATACTGCATATTTCTGGTGCTAATTATTCAGTTTTGCACACACAATAACACAATGCTAGAATACAGAATCTGTCATAGAACACAATGCATTCAAATTAGTCCTGTTGCTCTTGTAGTTTTTTGCACTTTCTTTGCTTTTTCTGCACTCTGTGTATTCCTGTCCTGCCTGCAGGAAATCTGTTTTGTTTTACTGTGTATGGCTGAAATGATAATAAACCTACTTGTCTTGGCTTGATTTGGTTAGTTTTTAGAGAAATGATTAGGGCTATTTGGTTGAGTTCCAGTGTTTCTTTGCAATATTGGTCTCACAGATCCAGATCAAGTACAAAGCATTCGACTCTAAACATGGCCTTTACATAAATGTATCTAAAAAGTTACAAGCATCACTTATTTCGTGTTTGCTTGAAAAGCACACTTTCTTACAATTGGCCTGTATATGCTAATAATGTCCTCAACCCTGTGTATTCCTCCTTGTTCTCAGTAGTTGCACCCCTTCACCTCGCTACACATACACATGCACATGGGTCACAATTTTTGTACGTTTTGCACTTCTATGACCCATTCATCTTTTTTATGATTGAATTCTTCTACTGCAGGGGGCATTCATCACCACCCCCACCCTCACTCATCATTTCATCAATCTCCTTCTTTGTTAATAACTCCCCCTCCACTTATTTGCCATTAATAAAGATGAACTGACCCTACTGTCACACCCTCCCCCCCTTCTTTCCCTGCTATATACTTTGTCTCGTTTCTTTCTCCTCTCGGATTTTGCCCTTCCTCTCACTTTTCTGCTCCCCCACCTGCTTCTACTTCATCTCACCCTCTCTTTCTTCATCTGCACTTCTCTCTCACCCTCGCTCATTTTTTGTCCTCTTGACAGAGACGTCCATCATGAGCTGAGGCCTGGACACTGGCTGCCCTTCGATACCCGCATCATTTGCTCTCTCTCTCTCTCTCTCTCTCTCTCTCTCTCTCTCTCTCTCTCTCTCTTTCAGTCTCACATATTGGGCCATCAATCATGGTCAGCAGGCAATCAGTTCAGGCCGCTTTGAACCTACTATGCCTTCTACTATCTCTCGCACAGTCTTGTGCTATCCTTGCCCGGTGCTTCACACATGCCATCCCCTGAGTTTGCACTGATTAACTGTTGACATTCAAAGTCTTAAATCAGAACAGTAAATAAAGAATGGCAACTGATCTATCCTTGCGTCTCACACAATTGCATTCCTTCATAGCTGCTGTTATGGTTGGGCAAGATTTACAGAACGCTAATTTAAAAAATACCATCCGACCTAATGAGAAGCCGTTGCACTCTTTGTAGAAAGGCTGAGTAGTTGAAGGCAATAATATATGAATTCTCCTGTGCTAACATTAGCTCAAATATATAATCATCTGTCCTTACAGTGTGACCCTCCACATGCATACAAAACAATTATCAATATATTAGAATGATAACAAATGCTTATATCCACATGTACGAATTTGTGATTCAAATTTAAGATGTGCACTACAGTTTCTAGTAGCTGCTGATTGTAATGATTCCAACCTGGCATCGTTGCAATCGTCAGCATGTATAAAATCAGAGGGATTTTATTTCTTATCCTTGGTTTGTGGCTCTTTGCCAAGTGGCTTACCAGACAAGACTTAAAGAAGCAATATTAGGCTAATGCTAACACTAACGTTCAGTCAACAATACTGGCGTAACCATAGTGACCACCAATCAGTAACCTCTAATATGTACACATCATTTAATATCGGTTCAGCACACTTGGAACCTCGGCCAAGGTTGGACCAAGAGTGATACCAGGTACCAGGTACCAGATTTTGATGGAAAAGCAAAAAAAGCGAGTAGAATTGAACTGAACCAAGCTGGTACCAGTCAGTGGAAAAACCCCATTAGGCAGTTTAAACCATCTGCACATTAAAAATGTCTTTTAAACTACATGAAAACCAAAGGTTAGGTTCCAGATTCCTCTTTGTAGTCTGACCAGATGTAGCACAGATTTGTTCAGTTCTATTGAAAGTGAAAGTGAAAGTGAGTATTCGGTCATACGTGAACACACCACTGCACACAGTGTGAACAGCACGAAATTC
>JBBPDB010000036.1:5058663-5090985 GCA_037974465.1 Brachypetersius altus | reverse complement strand
TTGATCAATATGATGAATGTGTGTTACATAGGTGCTAGGTTACGAGGACGCTGGCCAGACTGACGCCGCTCTGTCTGGCATGTTTTTATTTGGCATTTTCTAAAAAATTCCTGATTTAATGTGAATATTCATATGATCAATACATAGTATTATATGGTCTATATATTTTACTATTATTTTCACAATTTTTTCACATGGCTACTATGGCAAGAACAAAGCATGCCACGAGGGCCGCTCACAAGACGCTCTGGCAACTGGTGGCGTGAAGAAACCTCACCGTTACAGGCCCGGCACCAAGGCTTTGAGAGAGATCCACCATTACCAAAAATCCACTGAGCTGCTGATCTGCAAGCTGCCCTTCCATCGCCTGGTGCATGAGATTGCTCAGGATTTCAAGACCAACCTCCGTTTCCAGAGCTCCGCCGTCACGGACCTGCAGAAAGCCTGCGAGGCGACACTTGGTGGGTCTGTTTGAGGACACAAACCTGTGCGCCATCCATGCCAAGAGAGTCACCATCATGCCTAAACTGGTACAGGGCCTTCAGTTTAAAAGGGAAGTTTACAATCTTGGGTAGGTACTGTTGTAATGAAGACATTTATCAAACTTATTTCAAAATCGGAATAAATACACATATCTACATTCCATGCACAGTGAAAAGGGATTAAGCCACCACAATACTTACTGCACAGAAGGTAAACTCTCCATCCATCACTGCAGACAGTTGTTGTTGAGATGTATTGCTCTGTTTTCATGGTTGCCACCACCATGTCTGACTGTGGGGATGGTGTTCTTAGGGTTGAAGGCTTCGCATCATTGTGGCCAAACAATTCAATTTTTGTGTCATCTGACTATAACACAGAAGACCAGAAGTCTTGCACCAGAAGGCATACCTGTGCATTACCAGCATGTTAGTTGTCCAGATGAGCATTTGCAAAGGCCAAGCGGGCGTGTGTGGCTGATTTGGAGAAGTGGCATCCGCCGCGGTCTGTATATGTGGAACCTAGCATTGTACAGTGTCAGTTGGACTGTCTTCTGTTGCCACCAGCAGAGCCCAGATTCACTAGGATGGCCTTGATGGTGATTCATGGATTCTTTTTCACCTTGCTCACTATCCTCCTGGCCAGCACAGGCATCACATTTGGCTTCAGACCACGTCTGAGATTTCCCACAGTGCGGAACATCTTGTATTTTTTAATAATACCTTGCACTGTAGTCACTGGGACTTGAATATGAATAATTCTGGGCTTGACTGTAGGTTAGACTACATGGAGCACTTCTCTCTATCTACTAGAAATTTAATGAAGTTTATAGAACAGACTTTTAAAACTAAATCATTTGCCTCTGCAGTCCCCCTCGTTGTCCGAGAGCTCCAGATTTACTGACAGGCTCCAGATCACTCTACTACACTCTTCCTTCCAGACAGTTCAGACTTGCATGCTCACCTCTTGTTAGAAGGCAAGAAATACATTTCAAAAGCATCCAGAATTTTCATAGAATGTAATAGAGTACTCTTGACTAAGTAGAAAAGAAATTACACATTACTTGTACAATGCAAGTCACTGGGTAACCTCAGTATTTATTTAGAATTGTTATTGTTACTTATTTATTCAGGTAGCCAATCAGCTGCATGGATTATGTAATGGTACAATTTATTCTAATCTATACATTAAAAGTTACAGTTACACCTAATAACAGTTCGTTTTACCTCAGATCCAGCAGATCCTAGACAGAGGGATGACCTGTGAGACTGAGGTCACACAGTGGTCCAAAATAAGGTCCTCGCCATTGCTGGAAACTTTGGTCACGTGAAGAACAAGCCACTTGATAAATGCGATCTTGTTTTTTTAAGTAATTTATTTTATTGGCTCTATTAGGCAAATGTTCGTATCCAGGAGCGTAGCACCAAATTCTGGGCCCTATGCACAAGCAGTGGCCATAGGCCCCGGTAAGCTCGAGGTTCACAACTACCTACAACTAACCTTACTACTAATCTAAGAACTCTTATATGTATAACATAAAAAACCTTATAGTTAATGCATGTAGTTTCAACTAAAGCATTTAATGGATAATAACAGACAGTAGCAATGTGTGTGTTGGAGGTCTTGGATCTACACTATGTGAATAAAAGTGTTTCCATTTATGGCATTCGGCTGACGCTCTTATCCAGAGTGTCGTTTCTTACCTGAAAAACAACTTAAATCCAAGTCAGAGCATCTATACAACAACTGTCAAATAATAATTAGCCAACACATAACCCAACAATGCATAAAAGTATTGGGACACACCTGTTTTTCAGGGTTTGGGTTAGACTCCTTTCTTCCAGTGAAGGGCTTCAGCAAACCAAGACATGTTGGTCAACTTCATGATTCAAACTTTTTTGGATAAAGTTTGGGGAAGAGACTTTTCTATACCAGCATGACTATGCCCCAGTGCATAAAGCAAGGTCCATTAAGACAAGTTTGGATAACTTTGGTGTAGAAGAAATTAACTGAGAGAGCCCTGACCTCAACCCCATTTAACATCTTTGGGATGAACTGGAACGGATTTAACAAGCCAGGCATTCTCGTCCAACATCACTCCTAAATGCTCTACAAAATGAATGGGCGCATATTCTCACAGGAACTTCTTCCAAGAACAATGGGAGCTGACATAGCTGCTAAGGAGGACCAACTCGATGTGTTTGAAAGCTGTGTCAATGAAGTGTCTGTCTGCGTACTGGTCAGGCGTCCCAATACTTTTGTCCATATAGTGTAATACCCTGCACTGGTGGTGGCCCCGGTCACGACCAACAGGGGGCGTCATTTGATCTCAGGAGGTCGTCCATAGCTAAGGAAAGTTGTCATTTGGAGAAACTCGGTGCGTCAGTGAACGACTGAGGCTCGGTTCCCTTTATTACTGTTCTAGACCCTGTATTACCGTTCTAGATATTTTATTACAGTCCTGGATCTTTTATTACCGCTCTGCTTCTTATATTACCGTTTTTAATTTATTGTCTAGGTCTTTGTTTGTGTCTTAGATCCATTATTGCTGTTTTAGATCTTTTATTACCATTCCAAATCACTCATTACTGTCCTATTTTTTAATGACCATTTTCTAAATGAAAATTTAAAGAATGACAATTTTATTAATGTTCTAGATGACCATTCTAGTTTTCTAAATTATAGTTCTAGATTTTTTCTTACTGTTCTCGTTTTTTTCATTACAGTCTTAGATCTTTTATAACCGTTCTAGCTATTTCCTTTCCGTTCTTGATCCTTTACCATTCTGTATTAACAGTTCTTGTTCACTGTTAATACATCACTGTTCTAGTTATTTTATTACCATTCTTGATATTGTATTGCAATTCTAGTTATTTTATTACCATTCTAGTTCTTTTATTACTGTTCTAGTTATATTTATTAGAAGAGATGGCAGTGGAATTTTTAACCAAATTGTTTATAGAGAGTGAGAGAATGCCTGAAGAGTGGAGAAGAAGAGTACTGGTACCAGTTTTCAAGAATAAGTGTGATCTGCAGAGCTGTAGTAACTACATTATGGGAAAGAGAGGTGGAAGCTAAAAAGAGTTTCTGTTTAGTATTGAGAGTCGTGAGCAGATTAAGATGATCATTTAAAGATGAAGATATGTTCTGGAAAGGAGGAATAAAGGTCAGTAGGACTAAGACAGAATACTTTGAACTCACTCACATGTACTGTACCCGTGTACCAGAGACACGTGATATGACAATAAAAGTGATTTGATTTGCCTTAATCCGTAGGCTACTCCTTAAATTATAAGAAAATAACTTTGATCAGATGTAGCTGGAATATTCATTCACCGATTAAGTCTTATCTGTGTTTTGTATGTTAAATTTCTACTTTCTGACAGATCACACCTAACTGTGGAGTGTTATTGTATTGTCTAAAATAAAACAAAAAAATAGTCTAATAACCTTTTATTATGTTGATGAATGGTGGATGAAGAAGGAAACTGATCCACCCTTATAAGAAAATGATTGTAGCATTACTGCAGTTAACTATAAGTGAATAGTGATATTCATAATACTGACAAGGCAGTACAGAAGGACTATTTTACAGAGGGGAAAATGTTACATTTTATTGCAAAATTAAATTGTGGTTTGTTAGAGTATTATTAATCGTAAATCCCCCCTTTTAACATTATTCGTGACAAAAAAATTAGATGTCCAATGTAAAAGTCCAATGTAGCAAAATTATGAGAACTTTATTTGTTATTTATGTAAATTCACAGTTACCACAGTTTTTTCAATATAGAACTATGAATACATTTTATACAAAAATCTAAATATTGTATTTTCTCAGTATTCTTTTGTGTTATGATTTGTTATGATTGTGTTATGACATGTTTGATCTAGGGTTTAGTCTTAGCACATTTGACTGTAAATAAAAATTATTCCGTCAAATTAAGAGATAATTGATTATATAAACTGCATTTGATATATTGATATATTCATTTTCTTTATTTAAATTAGCTAAAAATCTAATTATAGGCCATATGAACAAAAGTATTGGGACGCACCTGTTAATGGTTGAATTCTTGTCCAACATCAGTGCTTGACCTCATAAATCCTCTGAAGAATGAATGAGCACAAATTCCCCACAGAAACACCCCAAAATGTGGTGGAAAGCCTTCTAAGAATAGTGAAAGCTGTTATAGCTGCAAAGTGGGCATCAACTCTATAGTAAAGTCTATGTTTTTGAATGCAGTGTCATGGTCAGGCGTCCCAATAGTTCTGTCCAATTCGTGCATTTACAAAAGAAGTTTATTTTTATGGGGATGATTTTACGTCTTCATACGCGTGTTTGGTACATAAGTAGACTTTACTTTCCTCTGCTCGTTAATGGATTAGGGATTAGGAGGAGATTTGAATGCGATATCAGTGATTTGTTTGGCCGCTGCGAGCCTCTTTAGCGCCACCATCACGACACGGGAGGAGAGAGGCGGAGAGACACTCACTCGGATGTAGCGGCACTGCTAAGCTAGTCGCGCTATGCTTTCATTTACGACATGAAATGAAGAAAACATGGGGGCCAAAGAATCAAGGATTGGTTTCCTCTCTTATGACGAGGCCATCAAGAGAGGTAGGGTACACACTTTCTCTATTAAGGTGTTTAATAAAGCCAAACAATGTCCCTGTTTGTGGAGCTTAGCAGCGTTAGCACCCTAGCAGCTTGATCCTCTTACAAGTGGCTTAGACACGTTAGCCACAGCTAGTCAGCTGTCAACCCCAGGACTGTTTGGACCAAAACAAATAAAACAAAGGGCTGTTGTTGTTGTCATCTGTCTTACGGACTCTTGTGAAGCCCCCCATGGCTGAAACTGTTGTTTAGCAGTGTGTTCATGGGATTACCCTTCATTTACCTACACATTTAGACAGACACTGCAGCTGTCATTTAGCTCCTGCTTCTGCAGCAAATGCAATAACCAGACTAGAAGCAAATTAACACACGAAAAGGTCACTAAACCAGACAAAATGTATTTTGTATTTGCCACTTCCTCTTGCTGCTATTAAAAGCCCCTAGGCCTTAGTTTCTAACATTAGCTGGTTTGTTTATGGTCTGTGCACTGCACTGGGCTGGCCTTTTACGCAATTAGTCGATGTGAATCCTCTCAAATGTCTGTAAGCTGCAATGGTAATCTTTGGCTCCACGGCTCGTTTTTACACGTCTTGCTGGCTTGTTTAAGAGCATTTAAACCTTCACTAGCTCTTTGCATCTCTCTTACCACATCCTGCTATGTCTCAATAGCTGCAGCATACCAATCAGCCTCAGCACTGATTTTAAATATGTAGTCTAATGTTTCATTTATGTCATTTCATTTATTTTGCATGGAAGATCATAATCAGCTGTAGGTATGGAGCAACTGTTTGTAGATGTTCAAGGTGTTTTTAATATCTGGGTTGCAGCTTGTTGTTTTTTGCCTTTTGGTTTTGGTTCTCCAGTAACTGATTTTCTCTCTTTTTCAGTGACTGATGTTGAGCTCAAAAGGCTGAGGGATGCGTTCAGGAGGACCTGCGGTTTGTCCTCCTATATGAGTCAGCAATGCTTCTTCAAGGAAGTGCTAGGGGACATGGTTCCTCTCAACATCTCAGAGGTATGACAGTCCTGGATCTTCAGCAGCTCTTGTTGAGGTGGTTGTTTGAATTCCTGGAGTCCAGAGTGCTAAAATATGGCCTGTCTGCATCTTGGTTTTGTGGAATGTGCCTCTGTGAGTTTCAACATGTGATAACTGCCTGTGACAGGTTTCAGTACAGTTTTCTTGGAAGTACCACATGTGAACATCTGCACAGTGGCCACTGATACTTAACTGTATGGTTGTTTTATTTTGTTTCATTATGTATAATGCATCGTCTGACATGAGCAATAAAATATAATGTCATCTGAGGTGATATGAGCCAGATCGAAATGTTTTCACTATTCAGTATTGTGTCCTATATGAATTCCATTTCCAAGTATCTTATTAATATTTATTCAAAGCTGTGCTTTCTGTCCACTGTGGTCTCTGACAATTCCAAAGCCAGCTATGCCGGAGAGTCCAAGAAAGCCCTGCTCACATTGGGTGGGTAGGATGGGCCTCTCTCTAGCCAGCATGTTTGTCTTTTAGCTGATGTAACAACATTTTCCTCCAAGTGTGTTGAAATCTGGTGTTACCTTAGCAGCAGCTTGAATAGATGTAGTGGTGCTGTGTCTCAGAAGAAGCCTGCGCTGGTCTTCAGCTTTCCAGCGGTGGTAGCACTGTGTGACTGACAAATCCTTGCTGCCACATAGAATTGGGGCACCAAATTTGGAAAACATATTTAGTATAATGCCATTTAGTATAATGCATTTAATATAATGTCTGCTATACATCTAGACATAGTTTCTAATGAACCGTTTATCATATCACCATTGGTTTGTAGGCTGTACAAGCTTGATTCATTACAGGCCCCGTATATTTTGTATTTGGCTTTTTTAAGGTGCATCAGTTGCTGACACAGGTGTTCAGTTGTGCACACACAGCTTGTATAATCTCCATAGAAAAGCATTGCCAGTAGAACGAGATGCTCTGAAGCATAAACCGAAAAAGCAAACTCAGCAGTGGGTACCTAACACCAAGCATCACATGCGTGAGGACTCTGCGTTGTCTTCTCAGCTTTAAAGCAATATGGGAATCAATATAGCAAGGTGGATCTTATTTTATGGAAGTGAGACAGACCTCCATTTGCAACTTTCCTCTCTTCAGCCTGACATCCAACACTTGCTTGCTGCCAAATGGCATCAGCGATCTCATTAGATGAGTCAGAAAAAAACATGCAGATCCGTTGAATGTTCTTGCGGGCTGCTGACGCTTTTGTTGGCAGTTGCGTGGGCTCAAAGTCGCACAAGTTTGGGACCCTCTGATCTAGTCTAAAGCCTTCCTAGAAAAGTAGAGGCTGTAATTTCAGCAAAGACAAACTACCTTTTGAGTCCCTGAACTAGAATTAGCATTGCATGAGGAGGAGTCTACAAACGCTTAGATGTAGTTTTGTTTCTTTGGGAAATATTTTCTGTTGCAGTTCATGTGTTTGATCTTAAGTGGAAGCCATCTCATGCTAAAGTTGGCCAGGATCCTAGGACCAGCAAATATAATCATATCATATTCCCACAGTCATATAAACAAATTTCCTCGTGGAACAGAGCAAAGCGACTTCTAATTGGTTACATGTGCCACAAGGGAGAAAACTGTGCCCCATATATATCTGCAGTGTGAAACGCTAGAAGAAAACAACTGATTCTATTTCATGCCCCCCCACCCCCCACCCCCCCATATTCCACTGCAGTGTCACAATCATTTCAGGAAATATGTTTGCTTGGAAGCCGAGGTCATGTGCTTGATAAGAAACTGGCATTCACAGGTAAACAAACCAACGTTTGGGTGCCAGGTAACACCGAGCTCACCACTGGAGCTTATGTCTTTAGAGCATTGACTGGATCAGAACATAGTATAATATACTGTCTTACAGTGTTAACTGTTATAAAATAATCTCTTTGGGGTTGTATCTGTTAACCTCTTTTGCAGTCTAAGTTTCAGTATTAGTATTCATCATTTATTCTCAGGTCTTGCAAATACTTGTCGATGTATGTTTCAGTTCTCATGAATTTCCACATTTGTCACCACTTCCTGTTCCTGTACCTGACCTATACTTTTTCTCCCTAGATTTTCTTTTACAGATTTATTCAGTGTTCGGTGAACAGCACTGCACTTAAGAGACCCTTAGACTGTACCTGTACTTTGACACCATTGCGTAATATGGCAGTTTTATTACCAGGATCTTCTGTACAAACTCTTAAACAGCAGTCAGTGCAATCTCTCAAATATGTGCTAGAAAAAGCTTCAAAGCAGATGTGGAACATTCTGTTAAAAAAAAAAGACAAAATGGTTTTGGTAGAATAATATACATAGAGTGAGCAAAAGTGATCAGCTAGTTCAGGTAGGGCTGGGCGATTTGGCCTAAAATCTAAATCTTGATTAATTGAACATTTTAACTCGAATTACGATTATTTATTTTTGTTCTGTCAGTTCACTGACAAGTTGCTCAGTTGTCTCATGTGTTTAAGTTCTCAGTGCTAAACATGTCGGTGGAATAACGTAACATAACGGAGCGGGGATAAATTAATTTGGATTCTGATTGTTTTGAAACGACCTATTAATGTTCATATCCGATTCTGAAAATTTTTAGCACCACTCTTCTCTAAAATACTACTTTTACCTGAGAAAATCCAAATTTGATTGCGTAAAGGTATGAACACGACATCACAAATACTTTCATATATGTACTGTTCAGTCTTTCATGGTATCAGTCACTATAGATCAGAATAAAGGTGTATGCTAGTTAATGGCTTTTCTTTCTTCTTAGGTGATCTACAGTTCGTTTGGTGGTACATCGAAAGGCCTGCATTTCAACAGTCTTATCGTTGGCTTGGTGCTTCTGACTAGAGGACGTGATGAAGAAAAGGCAAGATGTGAGTGACCTTTCTAACGGTTATGTACAAAATGTTAAGCAGGAAATAAAAGATAGTCCTAAATCATATGTTTGATGTTGGAGTTGAAAGCTTGTCTTTTTTGTTTCCTGCAGACATTTTCAGCCTATTTGCCAGTGATTCAGGCAGCTATGCTACACGTGAAGACATTGAATCTATGCTGCAAGCTGTGGATGGAGAAGTGCATCCCTCGCTCAGAAAGTGCTTTACAGAGGTAGGCTGTTTCTTCAAGAGGGGAAAAAACAGATTTCAGTGCAGTTTAATTTTCTCACAGCCATACAAAAACATATATTTGCACCACCGGAAAAAAATAAGAGACCACTGCAAAAATGTTCAGTTTCTCAGGTTTTGTTTTTTATAAAGGAAATGACAATACATAAAAATAAGAGAAATGATGCAGTGTTTACAGAGCTTGAATAATTCAAAGAAAACAAATCTCTCATTCACTCTTAAACAAAATGGCGCTAATTACTTTTGAGGAACTTCTAGTAGTGTTTTGCCATCAAACTGGTAACATTGTGAGAGGAGAGAGTCGATTACAGCAGTGTTTTATACTTTTCCTCATTAAATAAGATGTGATTCAGCTGATCACTAATCAGGACCTCATAAAGCAGAATGAGGTGCTTGTGTAGGAATTTAACAGGCACTGGCATGGAATGGTTATCGTACTCAGAGTTGCACGGCTCTCTCGGTTCACCGCTCCGGAGGCCACAAAACTCGCTCAAAACACAATAAAACAATTACACAGAAACGCCAAAGCGGTTTTATCACAACCCAGCCGGCTTATAGATACTTTTAAGCCCTGTGTCATAGCATCCATGTACTAAATACAGCAAACAAAGAAGTTGATGTGAAAATCCTTCTATTACGGTGAAAAATGTATGTTTCTGGGCGGGACCTTTATACGGGTCCAACCCCCTAGCGGAACGAGAAAGTGTTGGATATGGATGGGAAGGGATGTGTCACGTTTATGGTTTTATACTGCGCATCAGTACAGCCCTAATATAAATATATATGTATGTCTGTGTGTGTGTGTGTGTATGTATGTATATATAAAAAATCATAAGTTTTTCTGTGAGCAAAAATGGCTTAACTCTATTACTTCTTTGCATGTCTTGCTAGTCTTATTCCTTGTCTTTGTGTCTTGTTGAAGGGTTATTAATGTTAAAGAAGATTACTTTTTCAAACCCACACAGCTTGGGGCGTTGCCTAATGTTTGTCTTTGTGTTGTCTTACCCTGCTCCGGTCTCTGACAGGCGGAGAAGGTGAATTATGAAAAGTTTAAAAGCTGGTTGCTGCAAAACAAGGATGCTTTCACCTTCTCCCGCTGGCTTCTGTCTAGTGGGGTTTGTGTGACTCTGACTGATGACAGTGACACACCCACGTTCTACCAGACCTTAGCTGGGGTTACACATTGTGAGTACATTGTTTCTGTTCTGTTTGGCTAAAAGGCATTTAATGTTTGTTGTGTATAATTTAAGAGCTATTTCAGTACTGTCTATTGTGTTCTATAGAAAACTGACAACTTTAACCATGGTCTTGTGTCTCTGATATAATGGGTCCAGTTACAAAGTCACAACTGGTCACTGTATCAAATCTCATCATCCTCTTCTTTTAATAAATTTGTGATATACAGACAGTTTCTACAGTCATATTAAGCCCAACTACAGACTAAAATGAATGCCCAGTTGTGTTTCTGCAATGGTACTGCATTCTAGTCCAACTCATTCTAGACTTAATCCATGTCTGGGGAGTGTGCCTATTAAGGATGAGTGTGCATTTGATGCCGTAATGTTGACTAGGTTAAATGTGACTCATATATCGCTGAATACATTTTCTACTCTGAATGTGTTATTTTGTGTCTGTTGCTTAAAAGCATGTTGTTTCAAAAATGAATGAATTGCTGCAATTACAGTAGAAGAATCGGATATCATTGACCTGGAGAAGCGGTACTGGTTACTGAAAGCTCAGTCAAGAACAGGACGATTTGACTTGGAAACATTTGTCCCACTGGTATCTCCTCCTATTCATCCATCCATTAGTGAAGGTATGTGGTCACTGATTTGAGACTTTATTTCGTTTTTGATTAATAGTTTGATTTTTTTAAACCCCTTTGATGGATGCATTTTCAGCACACTCTCTTCACCAACAAAAAATGAACAAAATCTAAAAAGTTAAGTTGGATCATGATGAAGGATGATGAATTGTGCTTTCGCTGTCCCTCAGGTTTGTTCCATGCTTTTGATGAGAACAGAGACAATCACATAGACTTCAAAGAAATCTCCTGTGGGTTGTCTGCATGCTGTAGGGGGCCTCTGGCTGAGAGACAGAAATGTAAGTGGTTAAGTTTGCTGCATTGTTTATACAAAATCTACACCAGCCAGTACAAGCCTTTTGAGCAGATAACCTTTTATGCAGAGGAAGTCAAGCAGGTCTGAAGCACTGTATATTAAGACCCAGTTGCTGGATTTGAATTATTTTGTAGGACAAAGACAATTATAAAAAAATAAATTAAAAAAATGCAATTACCAGTTATACTCAGGTTCATGGTAGATAGAGTGCCTTGCAAAAATATTCACCCCCCTTGGCATCATATTTTGTTTATACACAACCTGGAATTAAAATGGATTGTTTGAGAGTTTCCACCATTTCATTTATTATCATTCATTTGAAAATGTTTTTTTTTTTTTTTATTGTAAAGCAAACAACAAATAGGACAAAATACTTTTAGAACCACCTTTTGCTGCAATTACAGCTGTAAGTCGCTTTGGTCTTTATGAGCTTGTCACATCATGCCACTGGGATTTTTGCCAATTCCTCTAGACAAAACTGCTCCAGCTCCTGCATGTTGGATGGTTTTCACTTGTGAACAGTGATATTCAAGTCTGACCACAGATTCTCAATTGGATTGAGGTCTAGACTGTTACCCGGCAATTCCAGCGCATGTAAATGTTTCCCCTTAAACCACTTGAGTGTTGCTTTAGTAGTATTTTTCGGGTCATTGTCCTGCTGGAAGGTGAAGCCCTGTCCCAGTCTCAAATCACAAGCAGACTGACAGGTTTTGCTCAAGAATATCCTTGTATTTAGCACCATCCATCATTCTCCCAACTCAGACCAGTTGCCCAAAACATCCCGACAGCATGATGCTATCACCACCATGTTTTACTGTAGTGGTGCCGTTCTTGGGGTGATGGGATGTGTTGGGTTTGCGCCAGACGTAGCATTTTTCTTGGACGAAATTTTAGTCTCATCTCACCAGAACCCTTCTCCATACATTTGGGGAGTCGCCCACATGCCTTTTGGCAAACTCAAAACATGCCTTCTTATTTTTAGCACTAAGTAATGGCTTTGTTCTGGCAACTCTTCCATAAAGCCCAGCTCTATGGAGTGTACGGCTTATTGTGGTCCTTTGGACAGATACTCCAGTCTCTGCTGTGGAACTCCTTCAGGGTCACCTTTGGTCTCTGTGTTCCCTCTCTGATTAATGCTGGTCTGTGAGTTTTGGTGGGCGGCCCTCTCTTGAGAGGTTTGTTTTGGTACCGTGTTCTTTCCATTTGAAAATGATGGATTTGATGGTGCTCCGAGGGATCATCAACGATTTAGATATTTTTTTAAATAAAAAATGAACACCAAGGAGCTTGTTTGGAAAGCTCCTTGGTGTTCATGGTGTGATGCAGGAGGTACTATTTATATTTATTAAGAACTGAAAACAAACCAGGCACTATGGCCAAGAAACACAAAACAAGGAAAAACCCTAACGAACACAAACCAGGCATAACAAGATGGTGAACCAACAAAGGAGAGGACACAAAACAGACTATTTATACACAACAGTGCAAACCGCAAACACCTGAACATAATAATTACAAGGTCCCTGGCCAGCTGTGAGTCCTTGTTATTAGAAGCCACATCCAGTGTCAAAATAAGAGGCACCCCATATAATTGTCCAATGCCGGCCTCTAGTGGCTGCCGACTGGGGGTGTTACGGGGTTAATAATTTTGTAAGGCACTGTATAACATGTATAGCTGTGATTTAGGGTGTATGCATGTGTAGATAACCTGTTGCGTATTTCTTACTTTGCTTTGTAACAGTTTGCTTTAAAGTCTTTGACGTTGACCGTGATGGAGTTTTATGCCGAGAAGAAATTCATGAAATGGTTGGTGCACTACTGGAGGTGTGGAGGGACAATCGTACTGACTCCATCCCTGTAAGAGATTCTGAAATGGAATTGAATCTAAATAAAATTTTAGGTTTCGTTTGTGTGATTTTGTTCATATCATTAATTTAATGTGTTCTAATTCTGACTATTTCGCATGAGCATTAGTGTTCCTAATGATGCAGCTGTGTACCTTGACATTCACTTTCTTCTCATTTTGCAGGAATTGGAATCGCGTGTGCCAGATATAGTTGAAGATATTCTTAGGGTACATGACACTACCAAGGTATTGAACCTTTTTCTTTAGCTGTTAGAGGCCTACAGTATTCTATTTTTATTTAATAACATTAGTTTCCATTCACATCATGTATCCACAGTTATTTTGCCTGCACTTGTGTGCGATGTACATAATTTACAATAATATCTATAGTGAAGAGGCCGCTGCCATTATCGAGTATTTCTGCACTAACCAGTGTAAAATAGCAGGACACGTTTTGATCAAGGCATGGCTTAGAGTGTACCAGTGCGCATACGGCTGCGTTTCTGTACTAGCTGCACTCGCCGCTTCTGTAGATCTGGTCGCCAGACGAGGGGCACCCTCACTCGCATGGAGATAGTTTGGCTTCAGGAGGGTAGCCGTGGCTCAAACCAGACCAATTAGCCAGCTATGTGAGAAAGCAGTTGAGGTGAAAGACATATCCGGACGAACCCACAGACTCAGTACGGAGAGTATGATAAGCCTCGGGGGTCTGCTATTTCCACGATAGCAATGACAGTTAAAAACAACCCAGCAGCAAACTTCAGTTGCTGCTCTCTACGTCTGTTATAGTGCTATAATGCACCCATGGCTAACAATATAGTGCCAGTCCAAGTGGTTGAGAAAGATGGTTTTGAACATGTTACACCCAATTTACACACTTCAGCCATTTCAAATCATAATATATTTCCACTTCTACTTACAAACACAAATGTGGTGTGGATAAGCCGTTTATAAATTCAACAGAAAGTCCCCACTTGTTTTAAAGAGCTACAAGTGAGAAATATAGAATTGCATGAAGATATTGTTGGCATTGGCAATCTCAGCTGCAGCTTTTGTGAACTGTGTGGGAGTTCATGACAGAGTTTACAGCTTCTCTTTGCTCTGATGTGCAGAAGGGCCATTTAACACTTGAAGACTATCAAATATGGAGTGTGCAGAGTGCACTTGCTGCAGAATTCCTCAACCTCTTATTCCAGGTAAGGAATATCTGTCATTGTATAATGTTTGTGTCTTAATATTGGTTTATTACTATCTATGTAAGAAACTGTGTTTTTCTTGGGACCCTCCTTAGGTATGTCACATTGTTCTTGGACTGCGACCTGCCACCCCAGAGGAGGAAGGACAGATTATCAGGTTCATTTCATATCTCTTCCTGTTTCCTACTCCTATTTTTGCTTTTTGCATTCTAGTAGGTGTTCACAGATGTAAATGTGCTGCACTGATCAATGTTTTTTGGTCCCTGTGCAGGGGCTGGTTAGAGCGAGAGAGCCGGCATGGCCTTCAGCCTGGAGACTATTGGTTCCTAATCTCAACACAGTGGTGGCAGCAGTGGAAGGATTATGTTAAATATGTAAGCTTAAACAATATTGGTTGCAGCCCAAAGTCCCCCCCATCTTTGATGTGAACTTTTAGACAACTCTTGCTTTCATTTATTAGCATCACATTTGAGTTATTTGTCACCGTCGTCTGTACTTACGCCCATTTTATTGTTCTGTAACCATACAGTGTAGTCTAGTTTTTAGTTCTCTATTATTTGCTCAAAACTTTAATTTAAAAAAAAGTCATAGGATCAAATATTTAGATTAGTAAGTACCAGAATTTGTCATTTGTAACTGCAATAGAAATGAATGACGCATCAATGATATTAAGCACTGATGTAGCTTATATGTAATAACATGTAAAGCTTATCTTGGTGTGTTTTTGTTCTTAGGAAAGCAAGGTGATAGTGGTGGAGCAGCCATCCGTATTTGCTGCAGGCAAAAGTCCTACATCATCGTCTGGGGCAGAACAGAGTGGTCCGGGGGACAGCATTGCCAGCTCACATTCATCTTCTGAGGAGAAATTTTCTGACAACATCTCCAGTGCATCTGAAGCATCAGAAACCACAAGTGGGAGTAAGTGTTAATGCAAAATCTTTGATCTTTTTTCAGTAGGATACAGACTGCTATTGAAGACCATTGACTCTCATTCATACACTTTGCTCCTCTCATGAATAGGTATCCTCCCCTCCAGCTCGACTGCCACGGATATCTGCTTTTCCCGACAACCTGAGTCTTCTGAGACAGACAGTCAGAGCTTTATGGGGGTAGACGGAAACGTGGCGGCCCTCAGGCCGGGTGCCATAGACAACCAGCCACTGGTTACCTCAGAGCCTCTCAAGGTGATCACCAAATCAGAATCGCGTTTCTAATAAGACTGTCTAGGAAAATGAATGATAAATTGTGTGAGCTTATGAACAAACTCATCCCTCATTATTCATTTGTGCAGTCTGACACTTCAGTTACTCTCATGAAAAAATGTATACCGTGTGTCTTAGTTTTATAGCTGTTACATAACATTAAGTGATATGCCTAATATCTGAATAGAGCACCAGGAACTGATGTGTTATGTGTGTCCCTAGATGTGTAAACCTATAGGTTTGTATGTGTTTCAGACCAATACCCATGTGCTTAAACTACGACGGCATTTATGTGGACCCTCTCTTTTACTTGTATAAATTGCATATACATGTACTCATTGAATAATTAATAGTATTTAGTGTAATTCACAACAGTTATATAATATATAAGTCTTAAAAATAGGTCTACAGTGCTTGGGTGCAGTCTTGTGTGCAGTCATGTGAAAATATCATTTTGTCATATGTTGTATCAATTATTTCTTCTCCTGAACAGGCTCCTACACTGACAATGGAAGGGGGGCTGCTGAGGCGCAGTCCGAGCCTGCATCTGGGCCATGACTTTGAGATCGTACCTGAACCGGTCTGGAGAGCTCTCTACCACTGGTATGGAGCAAACCTCAGCTTGCCGCGACCGGTAAATATAGTATATTATGGTACAGTAAGTTGCATCTATTTGTCATTGCAGAGACACTGCAGTGTTTTTTTTATTCTATGGTTTAGGTGATTAGGACAAGGGAGATGGACAAAGCCGAATTAGAGCTCTTTCCTAGACACCTGCTCTTCCTGAGACAGCAGCCTCCCGCCCGCACACCTCAGTCCAATGGCTGGATAAACATGGGTAGGATTCTCTAGATACACAAATCGATAGCTTTGTATACTTTTAAAGGAAACACTTAGAGTGCTCTCACTGTGCTCCTTCTGAGGATGCTTGAGCATCATATGAGCAACTGAGACTTGTCTGTACAGCTGATGCACTCAAAGCTGGCGAAACGGAATGTGCAGTCAAGCTATTTGTAGTTAAATGAATACTGGATCTTCTAGCACAAAGTTCTGGCAAGTTGGTCATTTGGTTATTCCTGTTTATATAACACAAGTCCACTGTTGCATCCTGATTTAAACAGACACCAGAGGCTGGGTGGCGTGATATTATTTTTATAAACACCTGCAATCAGCAAGAGAATGGATAGAATTTGCTAGAATTAATGGCATAGAATAGACCATGTCAACCTGTATGTAGATCTGCTAGCCCTTCTGTATAATATTCAGAACTAAATAGTATGTTTATAAGCAGTTAATAAACAGATTGCTCTGTGCATATGTGCGGTGCTTTTGATAAACACTTCTCATATGGCTTTGTAGTGACCTTTAAAGCAAAGGGAGTTTTGATTTCAAATTAAAGCAAAACATTTAAGTTGTGAAACATCTGTAAGTCTGAGGCTGTAACAGGGGAAAATCCCCCTTCAGCAGTGCAAACCCGCTGTTTTCACTTGCCTATTAAACATGTGTTAGTGAAATCACGAGACCGACAGGCTCTGAGCCAAGTCATATGATGTCCCTCATATTGTGGTTAGATTGAGGTAAAGAGAGGTTTTGAACTCCCATTACCTCCATCCAGATCTTTGTTCGAATTACAGCACAATCTCTTCAACTTACCCTTTTATTGCAGGCAACATGCCGTCTCCCAGTGCTCCTCTGAAGCGAGTGCTAGTCTACACTGGCTGCTTCAGCCGAGTGGGCACTATAAAGGACATTCATGATTACCTGTCACAGAGACTCCGAATTAAAGATGAGGATATGAGACTCTGGCTCTACATCAATGAGGTGAAGAGGCTGTAAAATAACACACACACCCCCCAACACACATATAAACACTCCCTGGTACACAGAACAGTAACAACAGCATTCTTATTCTCATTCTCAAGTTTTAATTTCTGTTCTGTTCGCTTTATATATATACACTCCTGGACAAATTACAAATTTTCTAAGTGAAAATAGTTTTCACACATCCTCTGTAGGGAACAAATGTGAAGGGCCAGGACAATCTTTTGTTCTCAAAATCCAAATAAATAGCAAGTAAATAGCAATATTACAATGGCAATACAGATGCCATTTTCTGGTGAAATGTGTTTTTCAGTAAATCCTTTAGTATTACATTATGCATGATATACTCTAAATGTCTAATTGCTGGACAGTTCATTTAGTGTTAGTTTAGCCCAAAGCATTCTAATTTAAGGTGAGTTCAGAAGTCTTTATATTAGCAAGTACAAAGTATAGGCAGATATATATCATAGTATAATAACTTCTGACTGTTGGTATAAATCTTGGCACATGTTTTTTTTGTTAAATAGATGTCTATTAGAGACAGTAAAAGAGACTTCAGCTTAAGTATATATCATATATTTATATGTATATAATTACATACACTGATTTAAAGAGAGAAGTGTAAACTATTCCTAGACGGAATATTAGCTTATTATTAGAAGATAAGTTCAGCATAAACAACCCATAACAGTGTTTGTTAATTAAATTCTGCATGGTTAAAAAAATTTACAGGTACCAATTAGTGTTATCTTTTATGTGACAGAATTATTTGACACTTCTTGATGATGAGGATCATTCACTGGAAGCTCTAAAGATCCCTGATGAACAGTACATGGTTATTGAAGGTGCCATTTTCTATGATTTTTCACTTTTTTTGTATGATATGCTGAATCGGATGTACTTCTCTTACTGTCTTTATTTCTCTTAATTAATTTCTTTGTGTCCTTTTGTATAGTGCGCAACAAGGACATGAGCTGGCCAGAAGAGATGTCATTTTTGGCCAACAGCAGCAGAATGAATAGACATAAAGGTGCATGTTAATTGAAATGGTGATATAAAATAGATTCCAGATATAAATGTTTGAGTTATATTTGAAATTTGCTCATTGCCTTTTCCTGTCTACAGTACCCACCGAGAAAGGAGCCACAGGTCTCAGTAACCTCGGCAACACCTGCTTCATGAACTCCAGCATCCAGTGTGTTAGCAATACAAAACCGCTCACTGAGTACTTCACGTCAGGGTACCACCTTTATGAACTCAACAGGTGTGTGTCTGTGTCTGTGTGTTTGTCTGTGCGGTGTCTGATCTCTGTGGGTGACTGAATTGCTGAAATAATAATAATTTGAATAATATACTTCGCATGACATTGTCAAACGCTCGTGCTACAAATGCCTTCCTTTAAATAAGCATTCGAATGAATTTGCGTTGGTGAAGCTAATCAAAACTATGCCATCCGGAAAAGAATTTAGGGATGAATTTGGAAGTTTCTCAGTAGCCTGGGTGAGTTTTTGCCAGTTGCTACTAAAAAGGAACGCATTTATGTGCGTAGGTTAGAGAGGTTAAATTAATACTTTTTACGTTGCTTTGGTATATTTTAATGCTCTTTATTTATGCAGATGTCACTCATTTGATTTCGGGTTTTCAAAGGTTATTTAAAATGATTTATTGTACTTACGTTTGCTGAATATTTTAACCCCTCTCCTGTAGAACTAATCCTATCGGGATGCGCGGTCACATGGCAAAATGCTATGGGGATCTGATCCAGGAACTGTGGAGTGGTACTCAAAAAAGTGTTGCTCCACTCAAACTCAGGGTATGACTCCAGAGTGCTTTTCTGTACAAATTATCTTTATGTGTAAGCATTGCGGGAAAATGGTCAGGAAGACTGAAAGTGTTGGAATTATCCTCTAGATTATTTGCAATGATAAAATAAATGAGTCTTAATTAGGGCTTGTGTATCACGGTGAAGTACAAATGTGATTGTGTTATCTTGCTATAGCATTAAGAACATCTTGTACTAAAGACCACAGTGTTGAAATTTTTGCTTTGACCCAACACTTTTTACATGGTGCTTCTGTTCATTTTTCAGTGGACTATAGCAAAGTATGCTCCACGTTTCGATGGCTTCCAACAGCAAGACTCTCAAGAACTTCTGGCCTTTCTGTTAGATGGCCTTCATGAGGATCTGAATCGAGTCCATGACAAACCTTATGTGGAACTGAAGGACAGCGATGGCAGACCTGACTGGGAAGTTGCATCAGAGGTTTGTTCCCTCCCTGCAAATTTTTAAACTTCAACATCAAATATTTTCGTAGATTCGTTCTGACTGTTTTCACCTCTGTCCAGACAGTCGCCAGGCACTTTCCAGGAAGTTGTTAAGCTGCTTACATGGAAGATGGAAAACTAATTTTATCTTGAATCTGTGACTTCATGACCTCATTTGGTTGTGCAAGCACTTTTATCTTATAGCCTGAACACTGACAATTTCACAGCTTTGCAGTTACAAAAATGCTGTGGGAAATGATGCAGGATAAATGCTTTTAAGCGAAACCTTTTAACCTTAAACGCTTTTAAGCGAAACCATGGTTAGGTGCGTGAAGGCAAAACGTCATGGTTCCATTAAGATACTGGGTTATTAGTATTTTCTTATGCAAATCCTTTTTTTTGCATATCATCATGTAGTGACTGTGTGGTAGTTCTCCTTCTACAAGTGTTAATAGTGCATCTGTTCTGCAGTAGTGGTGTTTTGATGCCTGTGTTTTTTGTGTCCTGTTAGGCTTGGGAGAATCATTTGAGAAGGAACCGTTCTATTGTGGTGGACCTGTTCCATGGTCAACTCCGGTCTCAGGTCAAGTGTAAAACCTGTGGCCATGTCAGTGCTCGCTTTGACCCATTTAACTTCCTCTCTCTTCCCCTGCCCATGGACAACTCCATGCATCTAGAAATCATAGGTGAGTTAAAGATGACACATGAAGGTAATAGACCTCTGCAAAATGTTCAGTTTCTCAGGTTTTATCTTTTAAAGGTGCAAATATTGAACTGAACAACTTTGCCTTTATTTTTAAAAATGCTGACAATATTTCTCCTAATTTCCAACAAAAATATTGTTCTTTAAAGCATAATATTAAAGGAAATGACAAAACATCAAAGTAAGAGAAATGATGCAGTGTTTACAGAAAAATTCAACGAAAACAAATTTCTTGTTCACTCTTAATACAAAATAGCAATAATTACCTTTGACAGACAGTAGTGTTTTCTAGTAGTGTTGTACCATCCAACTTGTCTCATTGTGAGAGAAGATTTGCTATAATTGTTTATTACAGCAGTGTATACTTGTCCTCATTAATTTTGATTCAGGTGATCACTAATCTGTACCTCATAAAGCAGAATGAGGTGCTGGTGTAGGAATTTAACAGACACTGGCATGGAACATTTGTCATACTCATAGAGATGCAGATTTAAAAGTAAATTGCAGTAGTCTCTTATTTTTTCCTGAGCTGTATGTGTTCAGCTTGATTTGCTTTGTTAGACTGTGCTCATTTAACAGCCTGTGTTGTGGTATCCGTATACAGTTATAAGGCTCGATGGCTCTACACCAGTGCGGTACGGTCTCAGATTTAATGTGGATGAGAAGTACTCCGGCCTCAAGACTCTGCTCAGCGACCTGTGCCATCTGAAGCCAGAGCAGATCTTACTGGTTGAGATCCATTTGTCCTGCATTAAGGTGCTTATCCAGCATAATCCTTTTTTTTACTTGAAGCTTCATTGTTTGTGTTTCTATTTTAGACTCTGACAGAGCATTTCTCTTTTTAGAATTTTCCATTAGATAATCAAAAAGTGCGGCGTGCAGTGAGTGGCTCCCTGTGTGCTTTTGAGATCCCGCTGCCCACATCCCCCTCCTGTGACTCCTCTCCAAAAGAAGTGGGCACTGGTGAGACTGCAAGATCTTTGGAGAATTCTGCTTATTCCTAAGAAGGAGAAAATGTTCTTAAAATGTTCTGTTTGTCATATAATGTTCACACAATGTAAAGGGCAAGTAGAGATTTTCTTATAATGGCAATAAATCCCTGCATGAGTGCAGTTTCTAAAGTATATATGTTATACATTTTCATATTGGATATAATATCAGTGTTTCTTCTTAGACTGACCTAGAGTGTAATAATACCTGCTTCTCTTTTTCTATTTTACACTATAGGTTGATTATTACTTATTTTACTGACCTCTGTGAAAGTTCCCATTTTGATGCTTATGTTGATAGGAACCTTCCCCACAGTTGCAAATGGTACCAGCCCTTCAGTTTCCAACGGTACATCCCTAAGGCTTGACATAATTCCCAAGGGCATGCCAAATACGGTGGTGCCTTGTAGCACAGATGGTAGCCCTGCCAACGGGCTCCCTAATGGCCACATTATGACACCCTCTGCTGGCCCCTTCACTGGATACCTTTTTGCCATCCACCGGAAAATGGTGAGAACTGCAGCTGGTTGTTCATTTGAAAATATTTGTTAGTGACGAAAAGGAAAATCATATACATCACTAATCTGCACATTTTAAACTATTTTTCTTCAGCATTGACATTAAGAATTCTGAGCATTTTACATGGCCTCAGAAAACAATTGCAGATATGTTGTTTTTCCTTTTTTTCCAGATGCGCGCCGAGTTATACTTCCTCTCATCTCAGAAAAACAGGCCCAGTCTGTTTGGAATGCCACTGATTGTTCCCTGCACAGTGGATACACGTGGCCGTGACTTGTACAACACTGTGTGGACACAAGTGTCCCGACTGGCCAGTCCTCTACCCCCTCAGGAGTCAAGTAACCATGCCCAAGACTGGTTAGTGTCGTAGCTGTGTATCAGGTTTAACTGGTGTGTAGTGCTACCTTTAGGAAATGAAAACATTTGTGTTTAGATTTAGTAAAATATCGTAACACCAAACCTTCAGAAGATCCACATCTGTATATCATGTCAAAATAAAAACAAATTCTATCAACTAATAGTACTTTTTCTGCAAAATGGATGTTTGCATTACTTATCTTAAGTTTAAGTCCATTATTTTATTTAACATTTTTCTCCTTGCTAGTTAGGTCTCCCTGCATAACAGTGCTGCCTAACTGGGAGACTGAAGGCTTGCACATGCATCCTATATGAGATGTGAAAGCGTCACCACATTATATCAAACTGCCACTAATTAAAAGTTTAATGGCTCAACACGCTTGGAGGAGAGCACAAACTACTTATTCTGTATGTCAGCTAACAGTTGCCCACATTGCCTAACTCTCACTAAGTAGTGTAGGGTGATGAATGTCTGTGCTATCCACACGGGGAGAGGTTGTTATACTCTCTTGGACTCCCTGTCTTGGATTAGTATCAGTAGCGTACAGCAGAAATCGCAGGGAGTGATTACTTGATTAACAAACTTAACTGGCTAAAATTAATTTACTTGGCTAGAAAATACAGCTAGGTATACCAGTATTTGTAAGGCTTTACTATTGTTTTTTAATTATAACATTTAGAGGACGAGTCAGACTGCCTTCTTTTCTTCACCACATGGTTCTTGTTTATTTTTGTTGAGCTGACATCCAAAAAAAGAAATGGAGCTAATATCAAAAATGGTGTATTGCATTGTGCTTGTAGCTGCTGTAAGCAAATTCAACATCACAAACATAAATTCTCTTTTGCTATTGTGCTTTCCTTTAGTGATGACAGTCTGGGCTACCAGTATCCATTCACTCTGCGTGTTGTACAGGGAGATGGGAACTCTTGTGCATGGTGTCCATGGTACAGGTATGGATGATTGAATTCCTTAGGTTTACATGTATATATTGTTTTTGAGGCGCACTGAACTTGTAAGAAAGTACTGACCCTCTCTTTCTTGCCCTCAGGTTCTGTAGAGGTTGCACCATAGAATGTAATGATGACAGGGCTGCTGTAGGAAATGTTTGCATTGCAGTTGACTGGGACCCTACTGCCTTGCACCTTCGCTACCAGACATCCCAAGAGAGGGTAAGACCTGTTGATCAATAGGGTTAGTCTGCTTTCAACCACAAGGAGGTGCTAATCAGTGCAATGCGAGTCTACGTTACTCATTGGCTGCATTCACCTTCCAGTACAAAACTGCAAACTTCAGACACCAAACACATCTGGTAAATTACATTTGGTGTACATAATATGAATTTGATGTTTTTCTGCACCGTTCCTTTAACTGTATCTCTGCCTACAGAGCCAATATGTAACTTGGACACTGTTGGTAAGAAAAGTGGAAGTCCTTTACAGTAATTTCTCTGCCCTTCTGCTTGGCAGCTGGTGGAGGAGCATGTGAGTGTGGAGCTGAGTCGCCGTGCACAGGCTGAGCCCATTAGTCTGGACAGCTGCCTGAGAGCCTTTACCTCTGAAGAAGAGCTGGGTGAAAATGAACTGTACTACTGCTCCAAGTGCAAGACCCACCGCCTGGCCACCAAGAAGCTGGATATCTGGAGACTTCCGCCTTTACTGGTACCAATAACATTTCCCAATACCTTTTCACACATTATCTCACTTGAACCTCTGCATTCTTGGACCTGAGATTTTTCCCTGTGACTAGTAAAGTGTATTTAGCATTCCATTAAGCACCAGTCTGCGAAATGTGAGTTCATGATGATTATTTTTTGTCACAAAACCCTTATAGTGCCTTTAACTGTGTTGTGTGTTCTCTGTTACAGATTGTACATCTGAAGCGGTTCCAGTTTGTGAATGGACGCTGGATTAAATCTCAGAAAATTGTGCGGTTTCCCAGGGATACTTTTGACCCCAGTGCATTTTTGACACCTCGGGAGGCAGACCACAGCCAGCAGGAAGAGGAGCTGTCTGAACCGGAACAGGGGTCAGCCTCTGGAACAGGAGACCAATCCAACTCCAACACCAGTAACATGAAAGGTCAGCTCTGACCTACATTGAATGTTAACATAATGATCTGGCCATAAATCGAACTTACCCTGTTATCTAAAAATGTGTGTTGCATTGCTAAAAACAGTGGTAGCAAGCACTGCTGTACTTATCTCATTTTAGAAAAAGTATGACAGATACTTGTTAGTTCCAGTGCAAAAGTTGAAACACCAAAAAAGCAAACTGTATTTTGCCTTGTCAACTACATTTGGGATGAAGAGGAAATTGTGTACATTAGATTTTGGCCAGACCATTACCTTAATGGTAGTTTACTATATGGTAGTTCGCATGGTATTGTGTATAGTTTGACCTTTGCAATTGCTTAAAATACTGTGTGTGTGTGTGTGTGTGTGTGTTTGTGTGTGTACTGCACAGACTCACCTGGCTCTGGGAGGTTGTTGTCTCCATCCCTTAGCAGAGGCGGCAGCCCCAAAGGTGGTGGCCGAAAGCAGGGTCAGAAACGAGGGCCCCGGTTGGACTCCAGACTGCAACTGTCCATTAGTAAAGAAAGCCTGGACAGCGGCAGGGAGAGCCCTCTGGACCTGGAGCCCTGCAACACTAAGCCTGAGGCCCAAAGTGAAGCTGAAATTACAGGCGTAGACTCGGCACTGGGTGAGGACACAGGCAGAGACTGTGACAACGCCACATCTGTTTCAGAACTGGAAAGCAATGGCTGCACTGAAGACAGCATGGACCTGGAGGCCTCACAGGACCAAAGAGACAGGATCTGCCTGGAGCCTGTCTACGACCTGTATGCAATATCAGTGAGTATCTCTTCTTTGATTGGAGCACAACCTGTTGTGCTTTGGCAATGCAGAGTTTTCCATTCTCTAATGTGGATCAGGGCCTACAGCCTTTGAACTCGTGTTATTTTTCCATGATAGACAAATGCTTTTCATGCGCATTGTGCCCGTTTTCAGACCTCGTGTAAGTAGTGCTTCTGTGTTTGCAGTGTCACTCAGGGATACTTGGAGGAGGCCATTATGTCACGTATGCCAAAAACCCCAATGAGAAATGGTACTGTTACAATGACAGCAGCTGCAAGGTAAGATCCCCGGCATGCAGGCATCCTCTTATAGATTAATGGTAACCTCATTTTTGATTTTCAAGTAATTCACAATGTGTTTGTATATTTAATGCGTACAGGAGGTGAATCCAGAAGAGATAGACACAGATTCGGCATACATCCTCTTCTACGAGCAGCAGGGAGTGGATTGCTCTCTGTTCATGCCAAAGACTGACGGGAAAAAGGTGGCTGACACCAGCAGCATGGATGAGGATTTTGAAACAGACTACAAGAAGTACTGTGTTCTTCAGTGATGTCTGAGCTCTTGTCAGTGTCTGAGAAGTGAAAACTCAAAAGATGAAGTCTCTCAGATTGAGAGGAGCTCCCCCCAGTCCTTTATTTTCTTTCACATTTTAGCCAAACCATGGTACTGTCCAGTTATTTCAGGCTTGCAACGTCTGACAATTCAAGAAAGCATCTGTTCTACTGACAGACTTGTTTGTCTTTCTCACATAAGTTTTTTTTTTTTTTCTTTCTTTTTTTTTATTCTAATCATGTTGACCTGTTTGCGATTTTATGTACAGAATAAATTAGTAAGTGCCGGTCACATACTGTATGAACCACTTGTGACAAGAGATAGTCATTAACATCAGTGTGATATAGACAAAATGTGTCTGGTACTAGCCTATTTATTGTTTAGAATCTTTTAAATTGATTGTGCAAGTATGATTTGATTTGTTTTTTTTTCACTGCTATTGTGATCAAGGATATTTTGTTCTATAGATTACATACATTTGATCATGTTATGTTTCTTTAAAGTATTTTATGTTTGTGTTAAGATGCTAATAATACTGGATGCACTTTTTATGCTTTAAGTTGCTGTCATTTTATGGTCCCATTCTGCGATGTTGCACATTTGTGGCTAAACGTTTTATCTACACGTTGAATGTCATTCCACGCTTGTTTACAGTGTGTCATTTTAGCATATGACATCGTTATGCATTTTTTTTTCTGTGACTCGAGCAGTTTTCTCTGTGCCAACAAGTCCTGTAGTACAGTTCGTGCCATTGTACTGTCATCATCGTATTTGCTCAGGAGACCAGAATTGTTGCGTCAGCATGTCACAGAGGAAATGTCTGAGCATTTTATTTATTCGTAGTTGCAAAAGGGGAAAAAAAAAAGAATTCTTATGTAAAGGGTTGGACTCTCTTCCACTTATCAGCTATCAGTGGCTAAATATGAAGCATTTTACAGCGTGGACCTGTATATTTGTGCTGTAACATTACTGTTAATTATTCTCAATGCCCAGAGAAGTCCGTCAGAGAGCAGCCAGCTAAGCCAGTACAACTAGTATTGTTTACTTGTTACATTGTGCCACTATATGACATATTTAACATGAAGGAGTTGGATTAGTCGATCTTGTCAAAATAGTATTAAATATTACCCAACTGTGCAACCCCAGCTCTGTCACAGTGTCTCTAATTGTCTCTTGCATTATGTTGAGTGCAAATTGGGACTTGACTAGTAATACCAATCAGTAAGCAGCGTGTTTACCTTGTCTGTACCGGTTCATGCTTATTCCTTCTCTTGACTGCAAACCAGGTGCCACAGTAGTCTCTCGATAAGGCCTCTTCTTTTACGTTAATAATCTACTGAAATGCTCTTCTTTTATATTAACTGTAACTGTTTTTGTTCGCATTAAACTGTTTAATGTAACTCCTCTTTAAGTAGTTTTCGAATCAAACGATTTGCACTGACTTCTTTAAAGACAAAGACTGTACAGAGCATTTTTTTGAAAATATGTGTACTGGAAAATGAACTATTAAAACATCCTGAGCATGAAGTAAAGCATTGTTAAGAATCAGCATGCGGTATGAATATGAATTCATAAATGTAAACTTTTGACTGGTGGATGTTTAGGTCGGGTTGAGTCTGAAGAACCTTTTCAGCTTCACAAAATGGTTTTCTTGAGGAACACGTCTGAGATGGGAACCTTTATTTTTAGGAGTGCTAAAATGTCGGTGACCCTTTTGCTTTCGGGATTGAAGCGTCTGAAGACTTAAGATGGTATTTAGACAATGAAAACAGCATGTGGTTTTAGCAAGCTGAAGCTACGAAGGGGCATCTTGTAAGTGAGGAAACCCTGTTTTCACACCATCTGTATCATCAACTCGCTTACTTCACTCTACATGTTACCTCTTTGACCACTGCTAAAATGACAAGATGGAAAAAAAAAACAGCTTATGCAGTTATCAAGATACAGGAAAAGGAGCTCACCTCCTTTGCAGACAGGTTTTAAGGGGTAAAAGGTTGTATTTGACCTTTCAGACCAAGTGAGTAAGAAAACTTGAAATAGACTGATTTAGGTAAACTGCATTGCCCTTCTTGCAGAAAGTCTCTTTATTCGTTGTAATTTTCTGTTCATGTGAATTGTATGCATTGTAAAAACTACACTATCATGCTCATGAATAACTTCAGAATTGTCGTCTGGGATATTGTCTTAGTGGTATGAAAGCTAGGTTGTTTTTTTTGACAGGAAACCACAACCAAAGTGGGCTTAAGGTCTGGAGGGAGGACTTTACAGAGAAATCACAAAAGGAAATGACAACTTTGCTTCCTTCAGTGGAACTTGTGTCTCTGTATGCCTGAGAAAGTTCACACAATTAGAAAACCAATGAACTCGACTGAAGATTAAGAGTCGATCAGCGTCTTCGCAAGTAAGTGAGTACTGTTTAAGAAAAATACAATGCTAATTGTAGGTTGTGTTTAGCTATTCAAATTCATTTCTTATCTAAATGGCACCTTAGACTGCCATTAGATTGATTCTTCTTATGTGTATTTTCAAATAGCTAAGTACTTTAAAAATTTAATTTAACTATTTAAATCTCAACTACTACTTCTACCTATCTGTGGTAATGTGGCCATTGCCCAACTACATCTAAACGATTAGTTAAGAACATATTTAGAGTAATTTGTTTGTACACTAGAGGAATATTACATATGAAAATCTTTGCGGCAAATTTAAATTTATTGTAATTCTAAAGTCTTAGCTGTCAAATAGCAGTTTTCAAACTTTTTTTTAGTTTCAGAGCCACTGTGTGCAGCTTAAGTGTCATTTTGCCTCCCACTTAACCCACAACCAGAACCTTGTTGAAATGAGACCTAGGCTATTACTTTTCCACGAAAAGCTCTGTTCCATGACATCATCAATACCTCCTTAAAAAAAGCAAACAGAAAACAATGTGTGGTGTTGATACCGAATCTAAATCAAAATATAAATGTAATTCATAGAAAGAAATCTGCATGTAAAAACAAATAATTAAATAACTATTCTATCATTATAACTATCATTATAACATCATTTAAGTGTAAATAATGACACTTCTAAGGGTTTTAGTAACGCTGTCTGCTGAAGTACAGAAAGTTACTATTGTTACAAATTCAGTAGCTGACGTGCACTTAACTAAGCTACTAATTTAAATATATTTTAAAGTAGGTTGTGTTGAACTTTTTAGATATATGAGCAAAGCAAATTTAACAAACTGTTAAAAAAATTGCAAAAGATTAAGTAGAGATAAACCCAACATGTTCCATACCCCTCTTAGCACCCCACTGGAACCCCCGGATTTTAAGAGCCACTCATCTTATAAACATTTACATTTACGGCATTTAGCTTATGCAGTGATCAAGAGACCGGAAAAGGAGCACACCTCTTCTGCAGACATGTTTTAAGGGCTAAAGGTTGTGTTCGACGTTCATGAAATAGACTGATTTAGGTACATTTACAGCATTTCGCTGATGCGCTTATCCAGAGTGACGTACATCAGTGCTCATCTAACATTTACATTTGGGTTCATGAACATCTCTAAGACATAACTATAACGATCAAACGTGTACATTAAATTGTAATTTGTATCAGGGGATTAAATTTTTTTGTTTAGGGTTGCAAACCATAACTGAGAACTGTCTTTCATAATGCTTCATGCAGGTTTCTTAGGTCTGTATCCAAAGGAAGAGGCTGCCAGATGTCAGCACAACCTGACTGTAATAATGCAACAAATAAAAAAGACCATTCGGGAGAAAAAGGCAGGAAGGAATTTTTGAAGTGTCATTGTCTAGAAGCTAAAAATAGTAAGAAAAAAAGTTCATTATTCAAATTCATTCCTTTCTGTTTCAGGTGTAGATGCCATAATGCTCTGGATGGTCATAATTACATCTGCCTTCATAATAATCATCATTGGATTGGCTTTAAAGTGGCTCAGAAAGTAAGTTTGCATCCGTATCTGAGAATTGGAATTAATATGTGCTCAGACTGCGGTTTTACTTTTGCAATATCTCAGATGCAAACAATGTAATTCCCCCTACCTCCGGCAGGTACAGGTCCTTAATGCGCATCATTAGGGACCTGCAGAACTCAGAGCAGCTGTCCTCCTCTGAAACCAATCCTGTAGAGAGAGGCTTTGAATCTGCTCAACCTTTGACACTAAAACTGGGACACGGGAACCTTTCCACCACTGCAGCCAAAAGACAAAACATCAAATCAGCTTCAAGGTCTCTCTGCATGCCGCCACAGATGGTAATATGACTGAAAGTATAAGACTGAGCACATTGACCTTCATGAAGCATGTTTTAAACAGTCTCTTCGTACATTTTTACTTAATTTCTTACTTATGTTATTGGAGACATTCTGTTAAATGCAGAATGTGATGTTTGCATTTATATTTTTGCCACATTTTTACAAAAAGACAGAGAAAGGCAGATGTTTTGATACAGCGATCAAATATAAATGTGATTCACAGAAAGTGACCTGTATATAAATACAGCTCATTAAAAAAAAACGCAATCATATGTAATACTGTGTCACTCCTGTAATGAAGGTAGTTCTTATATTTTAAAGTAGTTATGTTACTAATTTTTTAAATAGCAACAAGATTTTGCTGCTATTTCTATTATATTATATTTTAATCATTAAGAGCTTTCATAGCTTTAGGAAGTTAAGCTTTGGGGTCTAGGGGAGCTTTACCTTACTAGTTAATGTGTGTCAACAGGGCTATAATGTTAAAAAAAAATGCTTAATTTACTTAAGTAGTAGCTTTCACATTGCTTGCAACCATTGTAAGGCAGTTTCTAATACTTTATAATATGTTTAACCTATAAAAAGACTTTATAACATATAAACAACTGACTTAACCACTAAATTACATTTCCCAGGTCTGCAGGTTTAACAAGGGTGACCTTAATTTGTATCAGCTCATCAAGGTCGGAAGAGAGGGAGTTTTCTATAAAGCAAAAATGGTTCATGGCACCATCAAAGGCCATGCCGAGTTCACCTGCAAGGTCTCCAAAAAGGGTACAGTTTCACTCATTTCTATTTTTACAATAGAAAATAACTTTCAAATGCAGCCTTTTTGTTACTCATTGCATATTGTGGTTTAGTATGTTTCTTATTTTGTTTTAGGTTGTAGCCAAAGGCAGATGGAAAGAGAGGTTTCAATCATGCAGAAGCTGGGCATGCACAAGAACCTGTTGCAGATTTTGGACTGGGAGATCACAGAGAGTACGATCACTTTAATCTTCTATGAATTCTGCATTTTTTATACTTAGAACATAATAATAGAGACAGAAGTTATCAAGACTTGCATCTGAATAAATTCTGTATAGGGCATTTTTCAGTGCATCTGCATTTTTTTGATAAGAATTAAATTTTTTTTTCAATTATTAAAAACAAAACAGTAGCGTTATGTGTCTCTAATGTCAGTATACTGTTCTAGATTATATATTGACCAGCACTAAAGCTGCTAAAGCACTAAATGTTGTAAAAAGGTGCTTGGAGAGAGTTAGTTGGAGTACAGTCAGCTAAGAGTAAGGTTTGTGGCTGCTGTAAGCTGGAGTGTGAGAGAGAAATAAAGTCAAAAGAAATGCAAGATTCCAAGCGTCTGGTGTCTTCCTCTGCTGCTCGTCACATTATTTTATTTATTTATTTATTTATTTTTGGCTGTCTCGCCATTTTTTTGTTATAGAAACAGAACAGCTGGTGATGTGCACACTGAGTTCAAGTCATAGTCAGGTTTGGCTCAGCTATAACACGATAAGCCTAGTCATGTGGCTCTTTGTTGACACCCAAAAGAGTTAAAAATTAATTTCCCCTAAGCGCCTCTTAGCACTCAGATTAGTACATCTACATTTAGATATTTGAGATGGTTTTATTGAACAGGTTGTGTCTTCATGGTACACTGGCTTGTAACTGCAGTTTTGCTTTGAATGTACAGTGTTTACGTGATTTTTGCTTATATGATCAGTTAAAATATAACATGCCAAAATGTAGCCATCTGTAAATCATCTTTACAGCCATTTTCAGCATTTTTATAACCCTGATATTGTGTTTTCTGGGGATATTGTGTTTGGGTAAATGCAAGTTCAGGTCCTCAATATTTTATGAGACTGGACTGATGAACTACTAACTTATTGTTTGTATTTCAGCTCCTTATATACTAGTTATGGAGAATGTAGACCATGGATCCCTACGCAGTTTCCTGCAGATGAATAAAGACAGACTTTGCAGAGATAAAGACCTCCAGCACCTCTTCACTGTCGCAGCTTACCACATAGCACATGCCATGGAGCACCTGCGATCCAGAATGGTACTTCCACGTTGGTTTAATGCATGCATAGTAATAGAAGTATGTTTTTTGGTAACACTTTAGAATAATGGGCCGTTGTTACCAAGTAACTACCAAGTAACTATGCAGGAAGTAATAGGTAGTTCTGCAGTAACTCCCATTTTAATCCTATTAACTACTATAGAAGCAACAGTAACTAAGCAGTAGTTAATTGTTAATTATGGTCAAAGGTAGTCCCTTAGTAGTTATTTGATAATTACTAAAGAACAACATTGTCATTGATAACTACTTATGAACTGTGACCAATTCATGAAGAATTACTTATTAATTACTAAGTAATTAA
>JBBPDB010000036.1:5024982-5053806 GCA_037974465.1 Brachypetersius altus | reverse complement strand
TGTGTGTGTGTGTGTGTGTGTGTGTGTGTGTGTGTGTGTGTGTGTGTGTGTGTGTGTGTGTGTGTGTGTGTGGAGGTTATCAGTTGTCCAGTTGGTTCCATTGATAAGCGTGTTGTTGATGTTTAGTGTTGGGATAAACAGCACTTACTGCTGCTGTGTGTGTATATGAGCCTGATCACTACTGACTGATTTAATCAACAAATCAATACTGAACCCACAGAGCAGCATCTGCACACACTCTGAGAGAGACACATCCACGCTCTGCAGGCGCATTCACGGTGAGGGACAGACATGATTGTTTCAATATAGGAATGGTACTATTTGGGTGATATTAGTGTTTTGGAGTTCTAAATACCTGAAAAAAGTTTCAATGAATCAGTTCAGAGGTTTGTTTAAAATGTAAGTCTTGTGCAGGTCGAGAGAAGTTTTGGGGCGTGTTTATAGGAAAGGTTTAGGTGGCTGAAATAGTGTTTGTAAGCAAAATTTGTCTCCAGTTCTAAACAATGTGATCATCTACAGTACCAGTCAACCTTCTCATTCAACGATTTCCTTTGTTTTTATTATTGGCTGCATTGTAGATTATTATTGAAAACATCACATATTGCTCTGAAGACAGCTTAACACACTCCTGGCATTTTTTCAGTCAGATTCACAAGGAATCTACCTGGAATTGTATTTAATTAACAGGTCATTAAGTGGAATTTCTTGCCTTCTTAATGTGTTTGGGATCATCAGTTGTGATGGTCGGGTTGGTACACAGTTAGTGATCCCTTTCCATTATCGTTCGACTCCACATTATGGCCACTTAACCACTTATACTAAGTAAAAAGATACAACAGTCCATCATTACCTTATTACAAAACATTTCATATTTCATCATTTTGTTTATTTTCATTTCATTAATTAATCTACAATGTATTAATCATTGTTTTCATCTACATGAGAATAATAAAAACATGAGAAGGTGTGTCCAAACTTTTGACTGGTAGTGTAGATCTGAGATACACGTGAATTAAATTTTTCAAATTGTCTCTTTACCTGTAATACAAAAGAAAAGCTGTGATTTGATTTTCTATGCTGATTTTGACAGGCAGTTGACACATTGCATTCACTGAAGACAACAAAATCAGTGGGTGGCATTAGATGTAGACACAAATAAAATCACTTCATTCATTACTTTGCACACAAGCACATTCATGCTCTAATGGAGCTTCACGAAATGGGCACAATATCAGCATTGCGATTTTACTGCTCCATAAGGTGATTGCGATAACAATATTAACAGGCCCATATTATCACTTCTCTGGAATTAAAAAGGCTTAAAGTCTGTTTTTTTACATGGTATGTTCACTCCCCCAAATCAATGTTTGTAATGTCACAAGCCAGCATATTTTAAAAGATCTTCTTAATCCGGCTATAGCAGACCGATTCACAAAACCTTTTACCGTTTGAGGTTTTTTTTTTTTTTTTGGTTAAAATGAAGATCATGAATTCATGATCATGAATAAAATGAATTCATTAGAACACCCAGTAACTCACCTGGAACTGTGATTGTCAGAAATACTATGATTGGTTAGAGGCTTATTTGCATAAGCACTGAAGGAAATAACACACACATCCCTTCACACACTGAGAGAATGTGAACTAACTGACACACACATGTCTTGTACGAGTGATGCATGCATATACAAGTTTCAAGTTTTATTGTCATATACAGGTAACAATGTAGCATTATTACTGTAATGAAATTCTTAGGCTCGTGTTCCCCAACTTTACATAAATATATAGAAGATAAAAAAATAATAATAAGATAAAATAAGAATAACAAAATTAAAAGTAAACAGTAAACAGTCCTGGGATTCAAGCCTACGACCCTCTGATCAGAAGCAACTCATCAGCTGGAAAATGGGAGAATATCAGTTAAAATAAGTTTAAAACGAGATGCATATTGCACAACTGGCATATTATATACTGATTTGAAGGTTGTGTGACAAATCGATTTAAACCTACAAACCTCTGGACACAACCTCATTAAAGGCCCCCTCTGGAGGCTGACGCCGCTTTGACGTGGGCGTTGTGACGCAGGCAGTGGCTAACGGTGCTAGCTTGGTTAGCGTAGCTAATGCAGTCCTAGGAGTACAGCATAGGGGGCGAGCAGAGGAGGAGGGGGACATTTTATCCGTTTTACTCGCTTTTATGCACTAATTTGTTGGGTATTAATGAAGGACACTTTATAAAAAAGGTGAGTTGACATTTTTCTTCAATGTTAAAACGATAAACGTTGGGCTTCGTTTGTTTTGGTCGTGAACTGAGGGGAGACTGTGTCTGGGTGTGTTTATGGGGGGGATCATGGAGGATGATTCTAGCGTTGCATAGTAAAATACGATAACGCTTTATTTACTCAATGTTTAACGTTATAAGATTCGTTCATTTGTTTGTTATAATACTTTCTTATCCCTGTAGCTGATGTATTATGGTCAATAGAAGGCTGTCGGATGGGTAGTTTAGCCTCTAGCTCGACCCACTAAGCTAAATACGTTGCTAGGGCCCACATTAGCCTTGTAGCAACACCGCTATCATTGCAGAGCCATAGCTGATACACTGACATTAAAAAATGGAGCCGGTTATTTTAGTAATAATATAGCTACCTACCTTCAGTAATAATAGATATGGCTATAAGTCAGCTCAGGAAAAAAGACAGTCGTTTTTACTGGATCCTTTATGAATTACGTTATATGTGTTCAGTACTGAGGAGAAGAATGTCACGATCATGGACAAAAGTATTGGGACTCACCTCTTAATTCATGCTTTGGGCTGGGCCTATTCATTCCAGTGAACGGCAGTCTTAATGCTTCAGCATACCAAGACATTTTGGACAACTTTGTGGACACAGTTTGGGGAAGGCCCTTTTATATTCCAGCATGACTGTACCCCAGTGGACAAACCAATGGATGGATGAGTTCGGTGTGGAAGAACTTGACAGGCCCACACAGAACCTCGACCTCATCCTCATCCAACACCTTTCGGATGAACTGGTTCAGAACATGCAAGCCAGGCCTTCTCGTCCTAACGTCAGTGCCTGACCTCATAAATACTCTACCGAATGAATAGAAGGGCACAAATTCCCAAAGAAACTCCAAAATCTTCCACAAAGAGTGGAAGCTGTTGTAGTTGCAAAGGAGCCAACTCCATCAGATTCACACCAAAAATGACACTGTCTTTACACTGTCACACCACTGAAACCCTAAACCTGAACAAAGTAGTCATTTGTGGAATTTGTTCTATTTGTAGACAGCTACAACATCTATGAATACACCAAAACACCAACCAGCCTTATCCTTTTTTGTCTAACAGAGAGGTGTCCACCACAGCTTCACCAGTTGGGAATTTACATTTTGTTAATACTGGCTACCACTATTAGCTATTGATCTTAGTCATTTAGTTATTCAGTTATTACTTAGATTGGTTTTATTTGTATTAGTCTACTATTTTTGTGCTTAGTTTTCTACATAATATTTGTGACAACAGCTGCAGTCTTCTGTGTCTCATCACTTTTAAGCATTAGCCCTTTATTTCAGACCAAATGAATCCCCACAAGAAAAGAAATGGCATCTACTAGACTTCCTATGCCGTTAGTTGCTGTATGCACTTCAGTTCCGTGTTACTCTGTACTTCGTCTGGCACTAATACTCAGTTTGTGTTTTTGGACCTGGAATATCATTCTTTCACTTAAGTAACATTATTTTGATTTAGGTAACTCCAAACACAGGGTCATCCCAAATGTACTTTTTTGTGTTCAGTTCTAAGGAAATGATTGTAACAATCTATTTGGGGAAAACTGAATGGATTGTAAAACACCTTACAACTGAAAAATAACTAGATTAACTAGAATCACACTGAAATGAGCACCTCTTTACACTGTCACAGCACTGAAACCCCAAACCTGAACAAAGTAGTCATTTGTGGAATTTGGAGACACCGACCACATCTATGAATATACCAAAACACCAACCAGGCTTTTCATTATTTATCTGACAGAGAGGTGCCCAGCACAGTTGGGAATTTATGTGTACTTAATATTGGCTATAATATTTAATATTTAGTCATTTAATTAGTACTTGGATATTTTTTATTTGTATTACTGTATGTGTTTAGTTTTCTTTTATATATGCCTACACTTTGTTGTCTCTCACAACTATCTCTTTTAGAAATCGCATCTACTAGACTCTCTAAAAGTTGCCACATGTCCTGATGTTGCACTTCAGTTCTGTCTTACTCTATACTGCTGTACTCTGGCACTGCTACTTTGTGTTCTTGCACCAGTGTTTCTTCACTTAAGTAACACTATTTTTACTTTATAGTGGGTGTAGGTGTCTCCACAAAAAGTGCTGGACCTTATTTTGAGTTTTTTTATTGCATAGTGAAAAATATAGATTGTTTCTAAGTGTTTGTTTACTGTTTTGACAGCCCTTTCCAGAGGCTTCCATCTCTCTGCCATGTCTTTGGAGAACTCTTCAGACCTGGCCAACGAGAACACCTGTTTGCCCCCCTTGCTGAACCTCGATCTGCGCTGCCCCCACAGTGCCCTCCTAGACGCAGAGCTAGGCAAAGCTAAAGGCTCGTGCACTTCCTCTCCTAAGAGCCGCCGTATCTACGCAAACACAACTCCGTCCCAGCTCCTCAACGGAATCATGGGTGGACTGGATGATGACGCTTCCCTTCAACACCGCGAGGAAGAACGAGCCAGGAACCAAGAGAATGAGCAGGGTCATGCTGTATCTGGGAGCAATGCCAAATGGATGAAGGAAGGCCAGAACCAGCTGCGCAAAGTAGCAGAGAAGCAGCAGGACCTGAACAGAAACCCAGATCAGAACCTTAACCTGGTGGAAAATGAAAACGAAAGCCCTGATATGAACCCGAATCGAAATTCCATGCTTGGGGTGCAAGGCAGTGACGTGGAGAATAATAAGACCCTGGAGGTTTTATGCTCTGACTTAGATGTTAGGAACACCACCAAGGAGCCTATTCTGATTGATACCTCTGAGGCCCCCAAAGGCAAGGTAGAAGAGAATGAGGAGGAGGAAGAAGACGAGAAGGAGGAGGAAGAGGAGGAGGAGGAGGAGGAGAGCCTTCCTCTCGGGGGTGGAGAGAAGGACACAGACACCTCTGAGACACAGAGCATCAGTGAGTCGAGGAAAGGCGGCGAAGGCAGAGGCAGGAACGCATGCTTTCTGTTCAGCAAGAATGGAGCCAGTGATGAGGACTCCAGCTGTATGTCTCTGTCTCAGGGGAGCACTGCCAACAGCACCCCTGACGGGGATCCAGGTAAACTGAATATTATACACAGCTTTGAACTACATTTATGGGTGTTTTAGTATACAATGTAAGGTTTCACATATCATCTGGTAATTATTGCAAAACTGATTGCACAGAAGGCTGTAGCACAGATCAGATCTGTTATCGCTTCTTTTTTTAGTGTTAATCTCACTCAGGTGTTCCAGATTAGTATTCAGTTTTCATGATCTAAATAATGAAGATGGTCCATTTTTAACCACATCACTACTTTTTCAAGGCACCATTGTAGTGATGTATAGTGTGGTATAGAGCATGGTGATCGCAGTACAGTACATTCCAAGAGCACCCACATATAGTGAAAAACCTCGTTTTTGTGTTTTGGTTTTTATAGTGTAAACCCTAAATATGCCCAATACAGAGATATGCTCCCAGGACACCTTAATTTCATTGCATTACCTTTCAAGAAAATGTAAAGAGAAATTTAATTTACAATAATAAAAATGCAGCACTTTAAGAAGGACAAAATGAAAAACAGGAGAACCACAGAGGAGTTTCTGTTCTGCAGCTGCCAGAGACGCTGCAAATGGCAGCAGCAAGGAGAAATAAATAATCAGAATCAGAAAACTTTATTGGTCCTGGAGGAAAATGGAAAACATTTGTTGAAGTAATACTAAATTAACTGAGATAACTGTTGAAAATTGGGGGAAACGTTTAAAAGAAGACAAAACATGCTGCAGCAAGCGGCGGCTGCTTCTTTTTATGCCGGTTGATAATTTTTCAGTGTATTACCTCCACCACTGGACTGGTAGCGGTAATAGAGTTTGGTTCTCATAAAAAAATCGCGTTGCACTGAATCCACAACTGCTGATCCACGTAAAAGTGAGGGGTTCCTGTATTATATTCTGTCTATTATACAGTTCCTTAGAATGCAGCAATAAGTTTCATTGAATTGAAAGGACCATTGTAATGGTCTGAGGACTGATGTTTCTTAATATTGGCAACTTGTTTCTGATTCACATCTACATCTTCTGATTCAATTCTACAAGTGGTCTGTTCACTTATTGTAACAGAAATTTACAGTTATTTTCCTCATACTTGCATGGAAGATTTAACCATCAACATTTATGTAGAGTATAGGACCTTTGAGACCTCTTGGTGGCCAAGTTTTCAGACAAGGAAGGGAAGAACTATAAACTCTTGAAGGAAGTTTTAACAAAACAGAAAAGAACAGACAATACCAAAAGGAGCAATGCTTGGGCTTTAGTGGTTAGTGGAGAAGATAATGTCTCAATATTGACACATACAGAGAATTTACATTCATTTTTTTGGTCATTTTATGCTTTTGTCCAGAATTGCTCCAGAGTTATTCTGTTGCGAGCCAAAGTGCCCGCCAAGTTGGAAACAACCATTTCTATAGGTTTCACATTCTGAGGTGTCCTATGTTTAGTGACAGTGTTTTTAAGTCTGTTATCAAAGAGCTTTTCAGGCGTGGAAGTAGTGCACCCTCCTCCTCTCTTCCTTTTCTGCAGGTAAAGTGTAGTGGCTACTCAACCACTACAACTGTAAAGTCCTGTTTTTCTCAGCAGAAGCCACAAAATGGCAATAGCATCATTAACATGGCATATTGTTTGAAGATTGTCTGTGGATTAATCTTTGTCTTATATATTGTGCAGGACTAGTGCAGTTTGATGATGATTTGGTGTGATGACATTATGTTAAACCAGGAAATGAATGTAATTCATATGATTTTGGGCTGTCATTACATTATAGTTTGCCTTATGTTCTCCAAAGCAAAGTTGTCTGTTGAGAATGGGACCTGCATTTCTAATTACTGGTTGTTGTTTTTTTTTCCCACCATCTGGTATGAATATTAGAGTCGTACTGGGATCGCAGCGCGTTTGAAACCGACACAGACCTGCCAGCTGGTTGGATGCGGGTGCGGGACACCTCAGGGACCTACTACTGGCATATTCCCACAGGCACCACACAGTGGGAGCCACCATCTCCCCTGGAGGAGGGGGCAGCTCCAGAGAGACCATCCAGCACCTCCCCTGCCATTACCCCATCTGAGGAGCCACAGGTAAACACTTTGCCACATATTAAATACCTTGGACATCATACATTTGATAGGTCATGCATATTGTGGTTAAATCTGTTGGCTTTCAAGATGTAATAAAGACAGCTTCTCAACTAAGCTGGAACAAAGTACGCTTTTTTCTGTCTCTTATCAGTTGCGTGTATATGAAGCTCAAAACTTTTTTTCTTTAGATTATGTGGAATGGTGTGTCCCGTCACAATCGATTTAATGATGATCTGTGGAAGGTAAGTCAGCTGATTTATGATTTCATTTAATGTGCTGTTTTCGGTTTTGTAGATTTGCTTGATAATTATACTGCCATTAATATTATTTAGGAGGAAGATGTAACTTCTGATCAGAGTCTCAAGGAGTTTGAGGGGGCTACTCTGCGCTATGCTTCCATAAACCTCAGGTGTGCCTCTTTTGATCTGAGCATTCGGATATTAATTAAGCAAAGAACTTGTATTGCCAAGTGTTAAACGCCAATGCTGCATCATTATCTGATGCTTTGAACATTCTCATGTTAACATTTTGTGTCGTCGTGTTTGTTCAGCTGTTGCCAGTCAGAAGGAGAAGATAAACAGAATTCTTACAGCACTGATGTGGAGGCCAAGGTATAAACTTCTTTCCTTTCTTGTGGCTACTTATTTGTAATTATATGTGTATAAAAGGTTACACAATACTAGTATGATAGAACAACTGTTTACAATGCTATTTTTCTGTTATATAACCTGCGGTATTGCTTATTAGAGAAATTGTCATCAGAACCTGAATACTGTCTGATAACTTCGTTTCCGAGCTTAGCTCACAGCACCATTCTTTGAGTGGAAAACTCCCCTGAGCTCAAGGAGAATATTTTCTTAAACTGAACCGAACTGACCCCTCACCCAAAATGTCCAAAAAATTAGATTTCTTATTATGTTACTGATTATTTGCATCAGTATTTGTACATCATGAAGTATTGAGGGTTATGAGTAATGATCAGTCAGGGTCTTTTGAGATTTAAGAGAGATTTCGAGCTCTTTTCTTGCTTATATGTTTTTGTTCTTATAGTGCTTTGCAGTACGATCTCTGGGCTGGGTGGAAATATCAGAAGAAGAGATGGCACCCGGCAGGAGCAGCATTGCTGTTAATAACTGCATCAGACAGCTGTCCTACCACAAACACAACCTGCATGACACTGCTGGCATCTGGGGAGAAGTATGCATGTGTTTATTTTACAGAGGAGATCTCGAGGTGCATGTTGAATGAAAGTTGCTGACATGTTTGATTGCATTCTTTAGGGTAAAGACATGCTACTGGTATTGGAGAATGAGATGCTCAACCTGATTGATCCTCTGGGGCAGACCATGCTTCACTCCCAGCCTATAGTCAGCATCCGTGTTTGGGGTGTTGGCAGGGACAATGGAAGGTCAGTGCAGTTACTAAGGCTAGCAGTTTATAAATTCATGTTTTAACTTTTAGCAGTTTTGAGGGACTTTTAACATTTCCTGAATAGCTTTTAACTCATAAATACAGGGGGTCCTCGAGTGACCACGGCCTTGGCATATGATGTTTTGAATATATGACGCTCACTACCATGCTCACTCCCTATTAGCTCACACCATTAGCCTCATACTTAGGGACTACATGGACGAACTAGTTTGGTTGCTCGCGGTGGAAGAATTTGAATATTAATGCTTAAATATAAGATCTTGAAATAGTAGTTTGTTTTTTGCTTTTTACAATTTTCTTTGTTTTATTTACTAGCATACTTTCCTGTTTCAACATCACTTAACCTATACCCTTATCAGAACTGACAAAATGCGTCTAAGCTACCATAATTTGGTTTTAGTTTGAAGCGTATAATGCTCTGCAAAGTTTCAGGATGTGTTAAAGTGATTAATAATATTAATAAAGACATCCATTAGTACATTCCAGGGGCCGTATTACTGAAACTTCCTAACTTAACTGTGTGGTAACCATAGTATCTGCAGTTTAGAGTCTTTTTTAGGAAAAAAAGCCATTACAGAACAACCGTTCCTAAGCCAATTTTCCTATCCTAACTGAAATTAAGAAAAGTGTATAACCGAAACATCCTAACCTCAAAAACTTAAATAAACTGTCCTAACTTTAGCATAACCCTTCCCCTGTCCTAACTGTCGCCAGCTGATTATTTAGGCTACGGGTAATTTGGCCTGTTGGTAGGGGCTCTCCCGTTTGTGGGCCAATTAACAAATGCGCTTAGTTTTATCGCTAAAGGTGATTTTCAAAGCAAAGTGTGACTGTGTGTGTAAGAGAGTGTGTGTGTCTATACTTTGGTTTTATAACAGTTTTCTATGACGGCTCTGTCCCAATACTTTTAGCCACATTGGCCAGTTCGACAGAGCACAACATTATTTAACATCCATATTTTAAAGATAGTAATGAAGATACTCTGACGATACAATGTTAAGGACTGTAGTGGCAGCAGGTAACAGTTACTTCATGAGATGACATGATGTGTTAGTTGCTAGGTAACAGACACAAGTCGATCATCTATGTTAGATTAAAACATGTCTCACTCTTGAGCATCAGCCATTGGTAGGTATACATTATTTGTCTGAATTTCTGAGTCCTTGCATTGCTACTGTATCTTTTGTTGCTATTTTAAGTTCCGCTAAACTTCTCTCTTGTAGTTAAATGTTTCTACATAATGATAAACATGGCTGCATATGAATAATGTTCAGTTACATGCATGCTTTGCTTAATTTAGTTTAAGTTGACTTGCTAGACCTATTTGGACTTTTGTTGTGCTCCCTCTTTTGTTTGCTATTTAAACCCTGTTTGATTTCTCTCTATGCTGCTGCATTCTGGGACTCAGGGAGAGGTAGTGTATTTGCTATTATTGTGCACAGTTTCTATATTTCTATGTGGTTGCCATGGCAGTATGTTGCCACAGCCCATTTTCATCCCATCCAGCCTCATTTTTAAAATGTCTTGAGGTTTTAACTATTAAAGTGTTGATTATCTATATAAATTGTTGTAGATACATAGGGATAATATGATTATTTGTATTACTCATTTTTTTTGTCATTTTTTTAGGTTGTAACAATTGATCATTTCATTTACAGTTTACCAAATAGTATGAAATTCATTTTGAATAGTATGAAATAATACTGCTCTCCATTTCATTTCCATTGTCTTGTTTATACTCACATATTTCTTCTTTCATCTTCTACACTTGAATGTATATATGTACATGAGCACTGACGTTTCTTTCTCGTTACAGGGACTTTGCATACGTGGCTCGGGACAAGCTGACCAATGTACTGAAGTGTCACGTGTTCCGATGCGATACTCCTGCCAAGAACATTGCCACCAGCATGCATGACGTCTGTTCCAAGGTAATCAGTTCTCTGTGATATATTTATCATTTTTTTTGCTAGTAATAATGCAAAGTAATGGCTCCACATGCCCTTTATGTATGTGCTTCACTGCAAGAAATAGAAGTAGCACTTCTACAACACTGTTCATAGCCATATTGAGTGGATATTGGTATTACTTCCTCATTTTATAACAAAAATGGTGTTTAGTCTAATTTAGAGTGACCACTTCTGTGCAGATTATGGCCCAGAGGAAGTCCTCAAAGTCAGGTCTAAATAGGCTGAACATCGACCCTTCCAAACTAGTGGATCTCCCCTACCAGGGTAAGATGTCATCTCATGCAACTAATCAAAATAATTGCAGTAGTTTTGTGCATGCTAAAATGGCTGAATAGCAAGCAAAATTTTCAGACTGTTATTTTCCCACTCATATCTTTCAGAGTTCCCAGCACCAAAGAATGAGCTGGTCCAGCGCTTCCAGGTGCGCTACCTCGGTAATGTGTTGGTAGCAAAACCAGTAGGTAAGGAACATAGATAATTCAGGTTTGCTTTCCAGGTCTCTGAAGCATTTGTAGGGGCTGAACGTTATGCCAGTTCTTTCTTGTTTTACATGGAATGCAGGTTTGTCACAGTAATTTAGGAAAATGATTTAGCTCGCAGGATATTTTTCAGAGAAATCCCCCCGTTTCCGTTGCTTTGAAGGTAGAACTTTGATGCAATAACTGGCAATTTTTTAAGTGGCACATTTTTGGGTGTTCATACTCATTAAAGAGTTTTCCATAGTTTTTCCAGTTGAATTAACTTGGCTGAAATTGTTTGTCACAAGTAAAGAAGCCTGTTTTGTGCTGTGTGTGTGTGCTTGATTTAGGCATGGAAATTGTGAATTCTTCCTTGGAGACTGCTCTTGGCTCAAAAGACAAAGAAGAATGGACTCCTGTGACTGTGAATGTGGCTTCTGCAACTCTTACTATCATCGCTTCAGAGGTGAGTTTGCAGTCTTCTGCATCATTAAACTAATATTATGTAAAGTTTCAGTACCTCTGAGGTTGCAGTGCAGTTTTTTCAAGCATCAAATTATATATAGTATCAAATTACATATAATATATGGTCATTATTTAATGTGTATTTTGTGTGTGTGCGTGTGTAGACTGAAGAAGTTCTGTCAGAGTGTCGTGTGCGATTCCTTTCATTCATGGGCGTGGGTAAAGATGTCCACAGTTTTGCCTTCATCATGGCGGAAGGACCGGGAGACTTCATCTGCCACATGTTCTGGTGTGAGCCCAATGCCGCCAGCCTGAGCGAGGCTGTGCAAGCTGCCTGTATGGTAAGTGAGAAGACAATTGATGCTTATATAAGTTTATATAATTTGTATAATATAAAACCTATTTGGTTGCTAATAAATGCATAAAATTATTGTAATATGGTAATAGTTTGCATCTTCAATATATGTTTTTATATATAACGTTGTAGCATCTAGAATAAATTATAAATTCTTTTTTTATTCAGGCTGCCTTGTATTGTGATCCAATCATAAGGCAGATAACTTTGTGTTGAATTTATAATATCTGAATCTGACACTAAGGTATCAATTTGGATTTATATTAATTTAGATGTTGAGGTATTGAAGAACTGCAGTATTTGTGACTTTTGTAGTATTTGTCTGACTGTGTGCATCTGTTATGCCAGCTGAGGTATCAGAAATGTCTGGATGCGAGACCCCCCAGCACCACATCATGCCTGCCGGGTCCTCCTGCAGACTCCGTGGCACGCAGGGTTGGCTCCAGTGTCAAGAAGGGCGTGCAAAGCCTTCTGGACAGCTTCAAAAGATCTGGAGCCCAGACGCCTTAAATGAGAGTTCATCCCACCCACCTCTCTCCCCTTCCAGCATGTTCTCTGACTGCCTTGTGCTCTGGTATTTCAAACAGAGGGCACTGCAGTCTTTCATCAAGTCTAGAACACACATTTCACTTCTCCTGACCTCTTCTGAGGAGCTCAGGTTTCTCTCTATCTTGACACGTCTGTGCGGTGTGAGTGAGAGTAAATGTGTGAGAGATATGAAAGGGGGAAAATGTTGAATAATAGTGCCAGATGTGATTGTTACACCATACCTGAGGCAACCCTTGTTCACTTTTGGTCTAGATAGATAGTATTGTGTGTCCAATAACAATGATTATTAAGCAGTTGTAAATTTCGGGGTTGAAAGTTTGAATGTCTACCATATGGGATATCTGTCATCTTAGAAACTGGACCAAAATTGATTACTGTAATTATAGTGTACACATGATTATGTGCACGTTTTAAGACACTACACATGCCGTTAAAACACTAAACCTAGTAACAAGCAACAATACAAATTGAGTTATTGTACAGCTAGGTACTATTTATGTACTGTAACACTGTTAAGGCCATCATTTCTTTCCCCCCGACTTTTTGATATAGAAAGATTTGAAGGGAATGGTTCACTCAGTTTTCTTACTTTGTGTGTATATTATCTCTAACATGTACACTGTCAGCAGATTTCACAATTTTATTTTATTTTTTTAAGTGTTCTCCTGTTATGGAGTTTGTGCAGTCACAAAGCAAAGCCTGCACTCCGTTTGCTACCTTTTACCTCTGCTGCCGAATCCAGAATTTGACACTTTTCTGGGATCTCTGTACCTTGTTGTTTTTCTTTTTTTAAACAAGTTTTGGCCGAGCGGAATTATTTAAGCAGATTATTTATATTCTTTCTTTAAATAAGGCATTAATGTATCGTAGTCTTCCAAAAGAATCTGGCTCAGTGGAGAGCTCCTGGATATTTCACTGGTATAGATGGGCATTAGCAACTTGCAGTATGTTCTCGAATGGAATGTTTTGCTGATTTTTTTTTTTTTGTTGTTTTTTTTTTACCAAGCATTTAAGTTCTGTGTGGAATGATGTCTTTAATTTTCCCTGCATAGCGGGAATTCTGTTTTTAGACACCCATGAGGTCTCGCCACTATGTGGTTCTTTTGGCAAAGTAGGGACTCAGCTCTAAATGTAGAAACTTGTTGACACTAAAAAAGGAAAATCACATCCTTATCAAGGGTTTGAGAGTCAGCCCAGTCTGGTCTTCAACTGCATCTGATGGAAAAAAAAAATTCTATATAAAATAGATTTGAACATATTCAGGCTGTGAAGGTTCCATATGCTTCAGCATTCAGCAGGTGTGCTGATTTGCAGGTAGAGGGCGCTCTCTGCATTGTTTTTCCCCACTTGTCTGACTATTGGATTGTATATTACCCATTGCTTGAGTGGCTTTCTTTTTGACTTGCTCTATTTTAGAACAAAAAAAAAGGATGTTGATGTCTGAAATTCATCGCAGACACTTCAAAGAGCCATGTGTCGCCGATTGTCTTGTACATTCACATTGTAATATATACTGCACCATGTGTTGCCTCATAGTTAGGCTTTACACACCATTAACAGTGATTCACAAATATCATGCTCTATGATTATTCACTAAATGTTCCTATGTATATTGAGAATAAAATAGGATTAGTAGCAGAATGCACCCCTATCCAGTAGCATATTTCTTTGAACACTAGGCCATTTTGTTTACTCTTCCCTAAAATAGAATGAACAAGCCCTTATTTTAGTTTACACTCCAGCTGCCATGTGGAAGAGCCATAGCTTGTAGCTCAGCTGCAAAAGTGAGGAATATAGATTTGATTGAAGCCTACAGTTGAAAGTGAATGAAAGTTGAATGGAAGGAACTGGATTTTTTGTGTCATTTTGAGTTCTTTTTTTTCCCTACACATCTTGTAGTCCTGGAGTAACTCGCGCTGCATTTGCTCTACTAAATGAAATTGTGTATGTGGTTGTGTCTCAGCATTTCGTGTATGTAATATAAGGGTCTTTGTTCAAAATGCACTATAAAGATTGTAGATTTAGATCACTTCCTGTGATAGCAGAAAACTATGGAGGTTGATAACGACATGGAATAATATCTGTGTATTGTACCTTATTAAAGGAATGTAAATGTTAGGTGCTTGTAACTCATCCAGTTTAGGGAAAATATCATCTTTTTCGCACTTGGGTACACTGAGGAATGAATGACTGTGCCACAGCGCACACAGGTAACATCATGACCAGCCTGCCTATTAACTTCAAATTCCTCTATGCATAATCAAACCATCTGTGATATACACGAATAGAAAACATAGGCTAGGGCATTTTCTTATCTGTAATATACAGATATTATTCAGATGTTCCTGTTGGTCCTCCCTGGTGTTTTTTCCCTAGACTGTAAGAATGCTTTTTATTTTAGTTGAAGAGAGACTGACTTTTCCCCCCCAGTTTTTTATTTTTGCTCGTTTTGAATTACTTTCTAAAAATGTACATTAGGTGTTGTATTTGTATATACATGTATATTAATATGATGTGTCACTGGGCAAAATAAAATGTTAATGTCTGTTTTCAGGTCTCCGTAAGCAAATAAAAGCATTTTAATTTCGGATCAGAGATCAAGTCCTCAGGAAGTACATTTTCTCTTGGTGACTCGCATACAGTCAGCTCCAAAGGAACATGAACATGACCGTACTTGCTTTGTTTACAACTGGTTAAAAAAAAAAAAGTTTTTGAATAAAATTTAGATATGAATCCCATGTGTATTACAGTAAGTATAGAGAAGAAACAACCCCACAAGTGGAGAATATTATAAGAACAGTTTTTTTTTTCACCTGTACAGCAGTTTGGTGTTTTTGGGATAGTGAGCTGTACACTGGTGTTCTGCCACATGTGCCATTTGGTGTTGAGGCTAAATAGTTTGATTTTGGACTCATCTGACCATAACCCCTTTTTCCAGCTGGGTTTCGTTGAGACCAGTAGCAGTTTCTATAAGACTTAAGGTGAAAACAAGAAAAAGAATACAAAAAACTTCATAACTATCACTTTTTTAGTTAAACAAAAAAAATGCTCATAAAAATAAGGTTGCTCTCTTAATTTCAGCTCCTTAATAGTGTTACAGGTGTATACGGCTCTGGTCAAAAACGTGAAACAGCGTCACCCCCAACCGCGGTGAAACAGAATTTCAGTGAAACATTCGTTTCATTCTCGTCCCCATTCATTTCAACCCGGCAGCTCGTGGATTTTCGAGGTTTCAATGGACTTTAATAGTACATAAGTTCTACCGGTGATACAAGTGACTGCCTGCTGTGATTGGGTAGTTCTCTACTTCAAAATGACTGACGTAACACTGCGGCCAATCACCTTTGTTTTCATTTCGTTTGGTTTTATTTACTGAGACTTAGAGACTGAAATTTAAAACATAAAACGCGTAACATATTATTTACTAGTGTTTATTAATGATATTTTTTATTTTGTATTTTATTATTCGTCTACGAGTGCACAGAAGGAAGGGCATTAGCTTGTTAGCTTGACCACTTGCTAGCGATCCCCAGCACCACCCAGCCAAGCTGGGCACTGAAATCCTTGGAATTCACCAAGAAGACCAGGAGGGTACAATTAATTTATAAGGTGAGAAAATGGTTAGATATGTCTTAGAAATATCGTTAATTATGTACTGTTGGAATAAACATTACAATTACGTTTGTAATTTTTTAATGTTTTTTTATGTTTTGTAGTGATTTAACACTAACTATGAGGAGATTGAGGGAAGAGCGAGAGAGAGAAGATGCATCAAAATGTGAGGCAGCAAATGCAGGACATGGAGGTGAAGTTCTTGGGGCAAGAACAAGATGCCCAAGTGCACAACGAGGTACTGAGTTCATTTCGAGGCTCCACTGGTTGAGACGTACCGTTCCGGTGTCCCCTATGCCCGTGGTGGCCTAGTGATTAGGGCGTTCATCCTGTAATCAGAAAGTTGTGGGTTCAAATCCCAAGTCTACAAGTGGCACCACTGAGGTACACCACACATTGCTTCCCGGAAATTGCGTTGCTGGCTGCCCGCTGCTTCATTTGGTCAATGGGTTAAATACAGAGAAAGAATTTCAGACTGACAGAATGGTCACTTTACACTTATTTTTGGAGCACTTGGGATATTGTTGTCACATGGACCACTCTTTGCCATAAATCAACGTAACTGCTTCAAAATTGCCACAACCCTCTTGATAGCTTCTCTGACTAATTTCCACTCTACCATCCAGTTTGGAGGGGCACCCTTGATTTGGGGAGGGTTCTAGTAGTACTACATTTATGTGTTTCTAGTATACATCTATACTCATACTGATGAACCCCCTTTTTGTATCCATCTTTTGATTTGCACTTGTCCACAACTTTATCCCTGAGATCTTTTGACAGTGCCTTGCCGCCCATTGTTTGTTCGATTGCTTTCATTTGCAAAACTGAGCTCTGGAATCCTCCAGGAATAGCTGTTTTTATTCTGAACTAATCAAAACTGATTAGCTTGGCATGCAGTGGAGAAGATGATTAGTAAAACCTGATTGAGTTTACAAGTATTTTTTTATCCATCTCAGTGATTATTTTTTCCTGAACTGGTTCTATCATATCACAGTGTTATAAGTTGCATTGAGTAAACACAGCTGGATTTTTTGTTTATTTCAGGCAGCAAAACAGCAAATGTGAATATTTTGAAGGGATTATTGTTTTCTATACTCATTCATTGTCTTTTCAGTATTACTACATTATTCATTAAAAGTAAAAATCTCACATAGCTATAGCAATACCAACCAAAAGTTAGTATTTATATGAAATAACTGTCCAATAGCAGCACAGAACAATTGGATCCTGCCCTGGCCTGTTTTATTGTCAATATTACTCACATTTTCTCTGCTGCTTTAAATGAGCATTAAGCCAAACAGTTCATGCTCAGAACTTAATTTAGCAGATGAATAGTCTAATTAGTCATTGCCTAGGCTCTGCTTTGGTGAAATGCAAAAACAGGGAGAAATGAAGGTTGTTGGATTAAGCAGTTAATGGAAATGCAAGTGCTGTGTTTTCACATGGACATGATTTTACAACCATTTTTTTTCCAGAAATTTAACTCGGTCAGTGCTGGATGTAAGACAATAGGCAACTGTAGTGCAAATCCTCAGATGGCTTTACGATTCTCAGACATTTTGAAGGGCATGAAATAATAAAACATTGTTATAGTTTTCATCTTGAAATCACAATAAATAACACCTTTTAAAGAAAAGTAACCCCTTATAGTCACATTTGAACACAGAGATAACAAACATAACATAGTAGATACCATAGTAAAACCAGTTTACTGTCAGTTAAATGTCACCCAAATCCGATTTTTTGCTCATATGTGACACAGATCGGATCTGTTCCATGACAGTGTAAACAGATAAAAACGCGTGCATTCGGAAATCATGAGATCGGTTTCAGGCCTCATTCATATGTGGAAATAAATCAGATATGAATCAGATAGGTGTCAATGCGACTGTCATGTTAACAGGCAGATCGGATTTTCTTAGGGATTGAGTTCTGTACGTCATTATCTGCGACAATTTAGTACTTCATCGCGATTTAATGACGTCGTGTGGCAAGTACGCGTGGAAGCACACAAACGTCAAATATGGGTCACAATTAAAAAACGTGTAAACAGAAGGTAAAAAAAAACGGATATAGGTAACGAATCTGAATGTAAAGTGTAAACTGTACAGTGTAAACGAGGCCTAAGTGAAGCAGGGGACTGGCAGCAATGAGGGGCGACGGGGAGCAGTGTGTGGGGACCTTGCTCAAGGGAACTTACTAGCAGTCCTAGCCCTTCTGACTACAGTGGCAACGCCCCATCTACCAGGCCACCAGCTGCCCTCTGTGTTCTGTTTTAGCTCTGTCTTCCGTTAGACAATGGAGATGGAAGCTTTTATTTTTAACCAAGCACAGTTTTATAAAACAAAACAATCCACAACATATATAAAAACGCAAAGAAACTATATGGATTGTACAGTATTGTGTAATGCTTTTATATTATTCTATAATACTGTTGCTGTGTGAACAAAAGAACCTTTTTTTGGATTATTTTTATTATATGTGCTGCTTGTAAAAGTTCAATAGAAATGGGTTACAATTACTTTGTGGGGTCTCAGAGGTTTTACAAGAGGGTGCTGGCAATTCATGTTCATGTTACAAACAGGCCCAATTATAACACCTGATTAGAAAATTGCACAATACTGCAGATGATAGACTGTTGCACATCATAGCAAAAATAATGCATATCGTCTTACCCTTAATGATAGTTACTTAAACCAGTTAAGAAAACACACAACAAGGAGCAACAGGATATTGCACAGATTATCGTATACATGTGTGACAGAGAGAGTGATAGAGTTCAACACACTCATACTGTTTCAAATGTGTGTGAATGGTGTTTAACTGTCATACAGGATGACTGTGACGGTACATCTGTGTGGCAGTTTCTGATCTTTCGGATGTTGAGCCTGTTTCACATTTTTGTTTGAGTTGCTATTTGGTCATCTTGCAGTAGAACAGTGTATTTACAAAAATAAATCACATACAGCAAGCCTGAAATTTTGAACATGATCAGTCAAGCTAATGAATATGAATGCGCTGTGTGTTGTAGTGATAATGGTCATGTGTTTACCCAAATTTGAGGAGCAGGAATGCTGATCATGTACTAGCTTGCCTCAATTTACATATTGGAGTAAATATTCAAGCTCGATGAATATTTATGAGTTCAAATCAATAAAACAAAACCAACAGGACCCTCATCCCTCCCCCATGTTCCAAGTCGTTAATATTCAGATAGTGTGTGGCATGCAGACACAGAGGTAAATATATTCCTGTGTAAATATGCTGTGTTTTGAGTCGACACAGTCGGCAGATCACAAATTTCCATTTTCCATCCTCTTTTCGCGTGTTTTCCGCTTACCTAGGGTTTGACTGTCCTCAGCAGTCTTGCTGTTGTATGTCTGTTTCTCTGTCCCATAGAAACCCCCTTTTTGTCTCAGAAACTTGCATTTGTCTGCAGAGGACAGTGAATTGTTAGACTATAGGTGAAGTGCTTTATTTTATGTGTTAAAGTATAAAGTGAAGTGAACAGCATAAAGTTCTTCCTCTGCGTTTTACCCACTCACCAAGTGAAGCATCAGGCAGCCGCGCTCAGGGTACCGCAGGGGTGCCACTAGCAGTCTTGGGATTCAAACCCACAACTGTCTGATCACAAGGCAAACGCCTTAGCCACTAGGACTCCAGCCACTCCAGGAGGTAACAAACATTCTGTAGACGCCCCACAGTGGTGCGGTGGGTAGCGCTGGTGCCTCACACAATCCAGGTCCTGGTGTGTGTGGAGTTTGTGTGTTCTCCTCATGGTGGTGTGGGTTTCTCTGGGGTCTCTGGTTTCCCCACAGTCCAAAGTCATGTGCTCCAGGTGAATTGGAGATTACTGTATGTGCCTGTGTTAGTGAATGGTCTGTGCGCCCTGTGTCAGGTTGGTGCCCGCCCAGAGTGAATCCCTTCCTTGTGCCCACTGGCCCCGGGACAGACTCCATGTAACTGTGACCATAATGAGGATTCAGTCCTACAGAAAAAGAGTGAGTGAGAGTTACATTCAGTAGTTGTCGCTTATGATCTGCGCAAGTTTGACAGACAGTATGTCTGAAGCAAAGTTTTGTGCACCCGGGTTTTGAAGACCCACTGTCTCGGGGATTGTGGTGCAGCTCAGTTTTGAGTCGGAAATAAGCTGGGCCGGTTTCCCGAAAGCATTGTTTGCACAAAGAGTGATCCTAAAATTCCATACTCAACACAATCTATACTAACTAAGATTATTTTAACGCTTGGGAAACCGGGGCCTAATGAGTTGGATTAGGTGTGCAGGGAATTCACCATTATGTACAGGGCAGTGGGCCTCCAGCACAAGGGTTGGAAAACATTGGTCTAAAGCATGAATATGAATATTTGAATTGTGTTTGAAACAGAATTGGTCTTCTTTCATATGGCTGAACTAAAACAAGTATAGGTTTTAATATTCTTCTTACCATAGAGTGTCTTTACTGAAAGCAAGGCCTGTAACAAACCATGCATCCAATGCAGTGAGCTAGTAATATGATAGATAACTGGCCTATATTGAATAAAACGATTGCAATACCTTACTGAATGATATTTTTCTATTATCTTCTCTTTAATTACACACAGAATGTGGGTGTGGCTCAATTTTGCCCAATGTGTTTGATGTAAATTACTGATTGCAAAAGATTGCTGATTAATTAATCCAGTGTTAATAATTTACTTACAAATTAGATTGTAACAAATGTGCTAATTGACTCTTGAATGCGAATACAGACTGTTTCAGTTCAACTTGGAATAACAAAATGGACAATAATCTGTAGTATTTAAGTAATTTAAGAATACATTTTCAAATATACTTTCTGCTTCTGCTGTGAATATTTTGACATTTGATTAATCAAGGCGGTAGCTCAGTGGGCAGGATACTTGCCTCCGGACCAAGAGGTCATTGGTTCAAATCCTACCTTCAGCACCACCACTGAGTGCCTGAGCAAGACCCTTAACCCTGAGTTGCTCCAGGGAGACTGTCCCCTGTAGTTAGGGAATGGAAGTCGCTTTTGATAAAAGTGTCTGCTAAATGCCGTAAATGTATCTACGCACCTAAGCTGCAATTGAATTCATAGTTTCTGTGATGTCATGGGAAACCAACATATATACATTGTTCAGATCATTTAGCCCAGGGGTCTGCAACCTTTAACACTCAAAGAGCCTTTTGGAACCACAAAAGAGAAAACACCAAGAACGCTTCATTTTTTAAAAGCACAAAAAATTAAACACGTATTTTAATGTTACAAAATCACAAAATTGAATGGATTTATTCAATTCCATTCCCAGCCACCTGATTTAATAAAAGCCCTGCTCAGCCCAGGTATAAGGTGATAACTACAATAATACTGGGAACACACACACATACATGAAATCTTGCATTAATGTAATTTTGATTTTTGTTTTATTTTAGTGGTTTCTGAGTGAATGGAAAGAAATCTGCCCAGATAAATAACTTTTAAAACATAATTTTCTCCAGTACCTTTTTTACACAGTACTGAACATAAAGAAGCAATACGGTCCTTGAAATCATGGTGCATGGACCCTTAAAGCCCCACCTACTTGCTGCAGTGACTACTTAGAGCAGCAAGCAGCCCTGCTCCCTGTGGTTTGCTCCCACTGATCAGCCCCTGTTCAGGCTCATTGTAGGTGTTGTTTTATGAGGCTGTTGAACACCCCTCCTGCTGCTGTTATTAATCATGATGGTATATAAGCAGAAAGCGTATGATGCCATGGTGGGGGAGGCTCCCCAGTGAGACGCTCCCCCTAAAGAAAAACATTAAATGTGCCTCCTGTCACCGCTGCAGACAGATGAAGAAAACGCAGGAACGTGGCTGTAAGGGACGTGACACAAATTGACGTTTCTTCCTGCTTTTATTTTCACTTAGCTGACATTTGTCTCCAAATCCCTCTTTACAGCGCGTCAGAAGGGCTTCCAGGAGATGTTCAGATAAACCGTGTGAATTTTAATTTCACCATGCCGTGGGCTCATGCTTTAGCAGAAGCCATGGTTGGCTGCTTTGTGGGACAAACCACGTCCAACTGCGTCTTTAAATAAACATCACATTCAGATGCTTCTAATCCCATCGACTGTGCCTGTCAGACCTTTTGAGTTCTTTTCACAGATGTTAGATCTTAGGAGATTTTAACCAGCATTACCGAAGTTTTAGATGATGAGTAACTTAAAAAAAGGCTCAAGTTCACCCCCTCTTATAGGAGCCTGGAGTCTCTCCTTTCCAATTAGTGATGTGTTGTTCATTGTGCACTTATCTTTGTATGACTTGGGGATTTGGGGCGGCTTTGCTAAAGACACAATCTTTCACTTGCCACATGACTGCTGCATGTTCTCTGTGTAGGAATTTCTGATCTGTTCAAAATTCATAACTAGATACATTTCCACAGAAAAATTGCTATTGCCAGAAAAATGACCAGATTGCTATATTCCAGTGTTTGGAAACAAACAACCATTGCTTTTATGGGAAAAAAAAGGTTTGTGTAAAGAAAGTATCCATGGATTCTTATCTGCACTCTTCTGATTCTCTTCATTCAGTGTCTGACACTTTACAAAGTACCCTTGACCATAATTCTGAATCACACCCGTTCTTTAGTGTGTGAAGCTGTTTGTATATGTGATCTGCGCTCTAAGCTAACATAAAGTTAGCCAAGCCTACAGATCCAAACGTTACTTTCTCATTTCTGTCCCTCTACCGCTTGCTTGACTTCATTTCTTCAGATTTGAGTTACCAACTAATCCACTGTTGGTGCTTTAGATTCGAACATGTTTTGTTATGACCGGTTAACATGCTAGCTAATGTAATGTTAACCAGCTCCTTATTTAACTTTCAACAGTTTGACATGATTGACTGAGAATTCCACAGTGCATTCAGTTATTTGGTGATCCTGTAAACAAAGTAAAAATTTTGTTTGATACTGATATGTGCAAAAGTTATGTCACTAACTCTAACCCCCCTTTTTTATATAAATGATTTGACGCATGAGTTATGGTGTCCTGTTCCTCAGTCCAGTTTTACCAACAAAAACGAATAGTATCTTACACAACAACTGTTGAACAGTGATCAAAGTGCACAAGAATTCTATTTGACCTCATTCCATTTAACCTAACTGTGATTAATTTAATATTCAGGTCACGCTGCTATTCTATCTAACGTAATTATCTAATGTAAGTTAACCTTTGCATAGTGCCAAATTCTGTTTCAGTGTCATTTACAGTTTAAATTTAATTAGCAACATTAAAGTTCCATAGTTCCAGTTCCATAGAAAAGTATTTTATAAATCTGGAAACTCAGTGTTATGTAGTAACTGTACTGTCTTAGTAACAAACAAACAGAGTGATTCACATAATTATTTCATTCATTTACTTTCTGAACTGCTTATTCTTAACAGGGTCGCTGGGGTTTATCCCAGCAGAGAAAGACCCTGGACATGTCAACAGACTATCACACCTGGGAGCAATTTAAGATTTCCGAATTCACCGGATGTATTTGTCTTTAGACTGTGGGAGGAATGAGGAGCTCCCAGCAAAAATGTATGCAGAAACACAATATTTATTTTTTTATCTAAAAAAGTATTTCTATTTAGGTTGAATGGGATTTTGCAAACATATACAAAAGAGTACATTTGTTGGTGTTGCATGGGAAGGGCAATTTTCTTTCAGTACAATCGGTGGGAAGTGTGCTGTTTTCTTTCTAGACTCAGGAGGAAATTATGTCCTCGAGTCATACGACTCCTTAGCTGAGACATGCCATCACAGCTTTAAACCGCTCATTAAAACACAAACTGAACTCTCTACCTCACTGTATCTCACCTGCCATGAGTTCTTTATGACTGTATACATCAACAGCAACACATCACACTTTATTTGTAAATGTTTCTTCACACTTCACACACTTCTTCACACATAAACTCAAAGGTTTATTTGAGTACATTGTTTTCTACATAGAGCTGAAAAAACTAGAGAGCACTGCAATTAATTTTTAAATCAGTATCTCTGAGTATGACAACCATTCTGTCACGGACGACGGGGGGATCCCGCGTCCGTGATTTACCTCGTGGCAAGGAGCAGGCTGGAGACCAGACTTCCATGCTGTGGTTGTACGTTTATTCAAAAACTAGAAAACAAAACCTGGCACTAGGGCCACAAGAAACAGGAACAGGAAAACAAACAAACAGGACAGAATCTGGTTAAAGCAGGCAATGGCGATGGATGTTATCTGCGATGGACAGATAACGGGGAATACACAAAACAGAACTTAAATACTGACAGAAATCAAAGAACAAAACACAAACAGGTGAAAAACCAAAAGACGTGACACATGAACAGAACTGAAAGCCAAAATAAAAGACCTCAAAACACTAACAAAACAAGATCAAAACCTACAGAAAAGCAAAGGAATTCAAAAGTAGTGTATTGCACACTTTTATTTTTAAAGTGCTGCTATATGAACAAAGGTGCAATAACATTTGGTTTTCGAAAATTTTAAACAAATAAGATGCTATTTAAAAACAGTATTCCCTTTAACACAGTTGCAGTTAAAATGTTTCTTGTAAATCTCAACTTAAACGTTAATGTAATCAAATCAAATATAAGAACAAAGCTATTTGCCCATGCCATTATAGCAACTGCAGAGGTAGACCAACTCCATATAGAAGTCTATGTATCTGAAAGCAGTTTCATTAAAGTTCCGGTTGATGTAATGGACCCATTATCTTTGCATATATATACTTTTTCCCTCCCAGACATCAGCCGAGACATAGAGCGCTGTGCACATCCACACCAAGTGGTGTTTTGCCATCCAACTGGTCACATTGCAAGAGGAGAGTGTTGATTACAGAAGGGTTTTTTATGCTTTTCCTTAAATAAGGTTTGATCACCTAATCAGCTCCTCATAAAGCAGAATGAGGTACTTGTGTAGAACCTTAACAGACACTGATGTGGAATGGTTGTCATACTCAGAGATACTGATATACAAATAAATTGCAGTGGTCTTTGATTTTTTTACAGAGGCTGTGCTGTTTTTCCAAGCTAATATCCTCAAGTACTGATTTAATATTGATATCATCATACATCCCTGCATAAAATAAAAAAGTAAAGCACTCAATTTGCTTACTGTTTTGCTATTTCTTGATTACTACTAAACAGCCCCAGACTCATGAATTGTGTCTGCCCTAACCTGGGGTGTCTCTCCAACAGGTCCAAGGTAATACTTACTATTAATGTCTTCAGTGCAAATCTAACAAGTTTAGATTTTTAGGTGTAATTCATGATGGTAAAATTGTGGCAAAGCTGACAAACCATTTTGAAACATTTGAAATATTGAAACACTGAAGAAATTCCCCATACTGAATGTTTTTTGCGAGGGGTTTTGGGTTGCAGTTAGTGATATCATTTGCTCTCATCAGTTTTTCATACATTCCAGTAATACGTGTTATCTTCTGATGACCATGTTCAACCCGCTGGGTCAAGTAAAACACGAAGTGGCAGCTATTTTATTTGCATGATGATGATATTCATTCACATTGATTTATGACATTATTAACACTATTTCTGGACGGCTGTTACTGCGGCATTAATTACAGGGACATTTTTACCCTTTGCTTCAAGTTATTTCTGATGCAGAGCATGTGGTCATTTAGGATCAGTGCCATCCATCCACATTGGTAATCGCTTGCTTGGAGAAGGCCTGAGCTAGCGTCACGGGAATGGATATCAAGTACTAAAGGACTGGACATTTCACAGCTTTCCATAAACAACGCCTGTCCGGTTAATGCTGCCTGAGGTTTAGAGGTTAATTACGGTTCATTAGGAACCATTAGGCAATCGAGCAGAACTTAACACCCTGACAAGAGGGAGAGAGAAAGACATGCCTTAGGAAAAAAAAAAACTGTCCACATACTTGCCCTATAATCACTGCTATGGGATCTGGAGAATACTGGATGTTCAACAGGGCTGTATTAATGCTCAGGCTAACAGGGGCTCAAACCCCAGAACCCCTGGGCTGGAGAAGGGCCCCAAACGATGCTGAAGTAACAGTGAGAAATAATACATTTCAAAACAAGGAACTTGTGCAATGCTTTCTCTGCTGGGGTTTTATGGGACAAAATGAATGGAAAAAGGTAAATAAATAAATATAACTGTGATTGGTGACATTTCCTTCCATGTTACCGAGTGATCCAGTGATATATCACACTGTAGGCATACAGTCTATTCTTTAAACAGTCTATTACTGTTAAGTTGGAAGAACTACACACTGGATTAAAATCGCTCCACAATCACGACTGTCAGATTGTATTCATACTGGAATAAAATCATGGCACAGTTATTACTGTCAGAACTACATACACACACACACACACACACACACTGCAGATTTATACCGCATTACATAGACTCAGTCCACAATTATTCCTGTCAGACTGTAATACTACAGACTACAGATTATTCTGGGAGAAAATCAGTCCACAGTTATTACTGTTCCACTGTAAGAACCGCATATAATCTGCAGACTCATACTGGATTAATACCACTCCACGATTATTACTGTCAGCCTCTAAAAGCCACACACACTGCTGATTCATACTGGATTAAAATCATTCCACCTCATTACTGTCAGACTGTATAGACTAGACACACTACTGGAATAAAATCATAGATATCTTCAGTAATCAAATAAATGATTATACTTTCCCATGTTAAACCAGCCCATCTCCATAAAGGCTAAAGGAGAATTCCTTGAGGTAAGCGTTCTTCTGCTTCAAGATCATTTTACATACAGATAGCAAGATCTGCTCTTAGTCATCTGTCTAATCCACTTCTGTGTTCTGCTAACTCTCTGAAGAATTGTTGACTGAGCCCAAAGCGATCGGAAGCCCATTCTTTACGCTATGACAGCGCTACCCATCTTTTGGAAGCATCAACGCATGCTTTTACGCGCGCGAAGCCATTCACTATCATGCAAATGGTGAGGCAGACAGCTGTCATCTGCCAAATGCAGCAGGTAGGAGAGAGGGAATGGCTCTGTGTGGAATCTAAATCTTCCAGAGTTTGCCTGGTAAAACTCCGCAGCTGCCAAGGCCAGCATGCACCAAATGGGTTCACTGAGTTTGACCAGAGTACAGACTCAGAACAAACTGCAATCACAACACTTTTTTGATCACCAAACTGCCCATAGTCCTGTTTGAGAATTATCAGTAAAAATCACTCTTGGCCATCAGCAGCAGGAGAGCAGATGTGCACTTTTGGAAAGGTGAATGATTACAGTAAGCTTTGCTTTAAAGTAGGACTTTCTAATCTGTATATTCTGATCTATTCTAATCTGTCTGTTCTGTCTAATATGTCTATTCTGACAACTGGTCTAAGAATCAATAACCAGAATTTATTGAACTAATAATGCAAATAAACTTTCAGGGAATTCAGTGTACTTTTATGGAAAATATAAACTTGATATCCACAGCATTTGAGTTGCTGCAAATTCATTGAAAACATACATGTAAACTTGTATACATGTATACATGTATACATATTAAATGTCCTTATAATAAGAGACCACATACACACACACACACACACACACACACACACACACATACACATACACACACAAACCAATATGTTGGAGAATCCAGTATGCAGCAACAGTAGATGCACAGAACTCACCACTGACACTGAATTCAGAACGCGGCAGGGCTGTTGTCATGGTTTCCAGAGTTGTATGTGCATTCAGAGAGGTCATTGTACCTTTTGATACTTTTAATCACTGGTAGTAAAAACTTGTCTACATGCTGTACTCTACAGACTCCAGAGATTTTAAGCACATTATTCAAGACCTGTGAGCACATTTATTTTCATTTTGGCTCATTTTTGAGGATGAGGCACGAGTGACAAAAAGACCTGAGTCAAATGTTGTCAAAGAGTATCGTTCATGAATTCAATCCAACCCAAAGTTCCTGGCCAAAACATTGAATGTTGTTTTATTGATGTTAGAGCAATGAAAATGATTCTGCTGTTTCAGAAACTGACATGCTTTTTTGTTTTTTTTTAGCAAAGATAATTATCTCAGTTTTCATAGAAAAATGTGCCACACTATGGGTGTCCCTGTGTTCTGAAACTCTCCATGTGGAGCTATGTCTATGAATTTTGATGGGCGGAGGCACATCTTTTGCCTTTAATAAGCCGCTGTGATTCATGTTTGATGTTTGTGTTACATTCAGAGAAGAAAAAAGGAAATTTCCTACCTACAGACAGCTCTACAATTATTGGCACCCCTAATTAGCTGGGTACAAAGGTCATAAAAACGGATCGTTTCAATTATGTAGTTAATTAGCTCAATCTTACCCTGAACATATGAGATAAAAATCTAAGCTTTAGTGAAATTACATTTGGACAGAATGTGCAAAATGTGTCTCAAAAATAAACATGTTGTCACGGCTCGGTCAGCGGCCGTTAGAGGCCGCTGCCTTTTCGTTTACTTCTATGCACCTGTCCTGCCTGTTCTGGTCTCCCTGGTCCCTGATGTTCTCTTGTGTACCCACTAGGGGTCCCCCTTGTCTCTGTCTGGTCCCAGTCCTGGTCAC
>JBBPDB010000036.1:4996218-5006513 GCA_037974465.1 Brachypetersius altus | reverse complement strand
TAATATTGTTGATGTGAGATTGAAAAGAAAGAGTACTGTCGAGGATGACACCCAGACTCTTAACCTGTGGAGAGGGGTCAATATCAATAGAGATACTGTCAGTTTTAGACAATGTTGATTTGGTACCAATAAGAAGAAGGTTTGTGAGATATGTGCTGTTTTGAGTTTATTACACAAAGCATTGATGCATGAAACACTAGTAGATTCATGGATTAATCAAACTTTTGTATAAAATAAGGTTTCTCTCAAATATGTTCGAAAATATGTAAAATATTTCTAATGTATATCAAAGAAGGCAGTTCACATGCATTTAAAATACAATTAATAATCAAGTATAGAAACAGACATAGGACAAAGTGTTGCAGACATTTCATTCTTGCGCTTGTCTGGATTTCTGAAAACAATGTTTATGTTTCCTTATTGTGTATCTATTCATGCCCATAGGCTATATATATATATATATATATATTTTTTTTTTTAGGCTATATCTTAAATTGTAAGCTCATAACTAGTTTGCCTCTAATCCTTTATGGTGCATTATTATTTTCACACTAGGATTTTGTCAGGTAATGGACATTATATGTAAGTAATAGGATAAAATGTTTGTGGTCATTTGGATACAAGTAGCCTAGCTTTTAAAAACTCAGAATTATGTATTAATTAAAAACTCAAAAGCCATTAGTTTGAAGGAGGTTTTGCCAGTGTTCTATAATGCCCGTCCATCTTCAAACAGTTGCCTTGGAATAATGCATTTGTGGGCGTAGAATGGAGAGGTCGACTAGGGCAGTGAAAATGCACAGATGGGATTTGTTCAGAATCTATGTAGAGGACCTGTTCCTGAAAGCTCTGTGTGTTTGAGCAGGTTGTGTTTTCCCTTGAGAACAGCACCCAGGCTGGAGCAGCAGGTGGAAGTTTGCATGACTGGCTGCCTGTTCAGTGAGGGACAGGACTGGTTACCCCACAGGCTAGATGATTGACAGCTGTCTCCTTCGAGAGCTCTTCTTAGGCTTTGTTCGAGTTTACTATCAGATGCTCTATTACATGTATGAATTCAGTGTCAAACTCTTTCCATCCTTGAAATTGTTATCTTCTCCCGTTGTGTGTCATGCATTCCTTCAATTTTTCTATCCGGTAAGTGTCAGCTTAGTCCCACTTACCTCTCAAGTCTCAAGAGAAAAGTGGTGCACAATCATCCTATGTAATGCTGTAGGCTTCATTCGCACAGCTGACATGCTGTATTACCTACTGTTATTTAAAAAACGGTACAGGCAACACCCAGGCTTAAAGGTGACTTCTGCTATTGTTTATCTATGCAGTGTCCTTTCGTCTAATTTATACCATATATATTTACATTTACGGCATTTAGCAGACACTTTTATCCCAAGCCACTTCCATTCCATAATTACAAGGGGGCAGTCTCACTGGAGCAATTTGGAGTTAAGGGTCTTGCTTAGGAACCCAGTGGTGTTGTGCTGAAGGTAGGATTCGAAGCCTACCCAGTTATTTTAAGGTTACCTAACAACTTGACGCAGTTTAAAGTACTGTTGGGATTTAAAATGCAGTTCAGTTTGCTAAGTGTAAGCCTCAGAGTTGCTATAGTATAAACTAAAGTAAGGGAAATTACAGAAATATGCAAAGTAAACCATGTTTTTTAATCACTATCAGCTCTTATATTCTTATAGCCTGATGAATTAACCTAAATGAATTGCACACATTTTTTGCTGTACAGCAAAACTTTTTTGCACTGTTCATATGCAGTAATGGTCACAACGATCAAAAATATGACCTAATATGCTGAGGGAAAAAATGCTTCAGCAAGAACAATGAGAGGACCATTCATAAGCTGCAGGTTAGGACAATGTACATACATGAACGTGCATCAGAAGCCCCCTAATGTAAAAGTCACCCCGAAATGTAATGTTTCCTGTGCTCATGTACAAGGCATCTCAAGCCTGGGATCAGGGGCTGTGCTGGCTCGGACTGCCGGGTTCACTCCTAAACGCTTTGCATTCATGTGTTATTTTAGACATGAAGTACTCTTATGATATAAAAAAATTGTATGAATTGAAGAAAATGGTACTCCTATGAACGTAAACTTTCCATTCACGGAGACAAGCAGCACGTTCTAGTATCCTCCTTCATTTTACAGAGCACCAGAATGGAGCCGGAGCCTCAAAGGCATGCGATTAATCAGCTTTTTAACGCATTGTTTTTTCTTTGATTAATTAATTGAAGTTAACGTGGTAATCCCACACACCTTATTTTAACCTTTACCAGAATTTTCAGACTTTTATATCATCGGTTTCATTAAAATTGATTGTCAACCCTGACTTGGATCATTTTCCCAACCTGATAGATGATAAAAATGCTAAAAGAAAAAAAAAAAAACCCACCTGCACTGGACTATATTCTAGCCTCACAGGTCAGCGGACAGCTAACAGGCCATACAAAACTAATCAGAAAAGGATCAGAAAGGCTTCCGATTCAAGAATTGTGCTTAAACTGCGTAAAATGAGTAACAAAAATGTGACCTGTATGGCTGCTTGGAGCGTCACATATCTGTGATTGAATTAGCATTGGCATGAAAAGTGGTTATACAACGCAGCTAGAGTAGTCCAAATAACACTGTCCTAAAGTAAAATTAGCATTACGCCAGTGTCTAATCAGGTTCCTGCATTAAACGTCGCTTTGTAATGACACACAACAACACACACAATATAGAAAAGGCCAAAATGGCTTTGCTGAAGCTATTGTGCGTTTAGAGCTGTAGGTGCTTGTTCTGAGCTGTAAATAGTGATAGATGTCTGGCTGTCACATTTTTCTGTCCTCACCCTAAAGGTTGATCCAAGTGTGGCCTGATAGGAAAGTGACAGGCTTCACATTACTGGAAAAGAGGGGCATCATTGGAGAGGACAAGGCTGGATTTCTCTGTTCGATCACTGTCAACCTCAAATAGAATTACTGAGTGCACTTTCTCTGTTAGTTTTACACTGACGACCAAGCATGTCACAATTACGACTTTTTGATGCCCTTTGATGCGCAGTGACCTTAATTGTTGCAGGTTGGCCTCATGCAAAATCTCTCTTTTTTAAACTCTCCAGTTGGAAGAGGGCACATTAGCAAAGGCCTTGATGTCTTGGAAACTCTACATTGTTGGAAATTGATTATTATAATTATTTGTTTAATTTAATACAATGAATAGTATCGCAAGTCCAACATGTATTTGTGTAAATGTATCTCGTTTTACCTCTTTATAATTAAACAGACTTATGTTATTGAAAATTTTAGACTGATGTATGTAAATGACCTCCCTTCTGATTGGCTTTCTTGTATTATGCCTCATTCAAAAAGCAGTCGGTTCTGAAACTCTCAATGTAAAAGGTGACCGGTGTGAGGCTAAATGAGTGGACGTATGTTAATGCACTGATTTTTGTGACATTCACAGAAACAGTTAATTTAAAACAGGGTATATTTATTTGATTTTTTATGAATAATATATATTATTATATACATTATATATATTCAGTTATTCAGTTTCTGTAACCTCTTAATCCTTACTAGGGTCACGGGGACCCAGAGCCTAAATTGGCATCTACGGGTGAGAGGCAGAAACTCACCCTGGATGGGGCGCCAGCCCATTGCAGGGTGCACACATACACACACACCATTCACTCACACCTACAGTCAATTTAGAATCCCCTATTCACCTGATGCGCATGTCTTTGGACTGTGGGAGAAACCCAGAGACCCTGGAGGAAACCCACCCAATTACGAGGAGAACACACACCAGGACTCAAACCCACAAACCTGAAGGTGTGAGGCAACAGCGCTACCCACTGCCCCACCAGGTTGAATATATTATATATATATAATATTATGTAGTCATAAATGTATTCGTTTTATATTCTTATGTATTATAATGCGCAGTGCGTAACATCGCCAGTATCTGTGCTAACTTATGACTGTTACGGTTTATGGTAAAGATTAGGGAATATCATTAAGGTTAAGGTTAGGGTTAGGTTAAGGTTAGGAATCAACTCATTATTTCTCTCCTACTGTCCCTCAGTCACCAGTTACTGCTGATAGTTCCAGACAGCAGCAGCTTCCAACAGACCTGACAAATCCTGATATCTATCCTTTTGGACATTCCAAGCTGGACCATGCAGTCTTGTTGAACAGCTCATTTGTAACTGCAGTACATACAGAACTACAATTAATTTAATAGTTTGGTGTGGTTAGGATAATGCAATGTGACTTTTGTGTCTTGTCCCTGTCACCTTCCCTGCACAGGTGTTCTTGTTTCCCCCGTTAGTAGACACACACAGTATTTCAGTCTTTGTTTGTGGATTCTTCTTGTAATATCTTCTGTTTGAGCTTTGTGTTCTTTTAGTGTCTACCATTCTCGTAATTTTTTTTTGAGCCTGTTAATATTTCATTGTGTTATTGTTTAACTCTGTACCCTTTGTTTATGTTTGTGTATTTAACTACTGAAACTGCACAGTGACTGGTAGATGTTTGGATGCCGTTTTCTTAATTTATTTTTACTAATGAATTTCTTTTTGTTCTCTCTTAAACATTTAGCAAACCTTAATTTAGCAAACCTTAATTTAGCAAACCGGTTCAAAAACTGCAGAAAATGTAAGAATGGAAATGGCATAATCTTACCATATTGCCAGTTCTCAATGGACATGGTAGATATTCAGGTCACCAGGTCAGATTTTGTTAATTTTCTAAAGTTCTTTCGAAATATTTACACTTACATCTTGTACAGACACACACTTAAATATGCTGCTTTCCCACAAATTGTGGTGCATTATTTTAACATATGGTAAAAAAAAAAAAAAAAATGTATCGCAGGCTGATGCTATTTTTCACCCATATGTTAAAATGTAGCAGAGGAACAGTAATTAGGTATTAAAATGTGCAGATGCATGTGTTCACTGTAAAGACTGTGTGCCGATTTTTCACAAAACATGACTGGGGTACCTGAATGACTGTACTTACCGTCAGTAGAACCCATCCTTACATATGTAGTTAATATTTTGAGGGGTTAGTGATGCATGTGGACTGCACTAGAGATGTAAGGTCATGAGTAGCCAGCTGTTTCTGAAAGTCAGCATGATGTAGAAATGGGGGCGCTGTGGTGGGCATTCACATCCATGGAGACAGCCATTGCGAGTTATTTGTCAGGGTCGGGGTGGTCCCGGTTTCTGCTGAGTTGGGTCTGGAATCATGGCTCTAATCTAATAAAACGGTAAATAGCATTAGCAAAGAGTATGTGCTGACACAGCAAGACGTTCAACTTTTACCTTGACCTTGCTGAAGGATTCACATGTTTGATGTGCCTGTGGATTTGTGAGCGTGTGTGTATGTGAGAGAGAGGGGGAGGGTAGGGGTTGGGGGGGGTGGTTTGATGGACAGTAGTAGGGCCAGAGATGGGCTGTGGGATGTGTGTGGTGTGTGGAGGGAGAATGCGCTATGCTGATGGTGAGTGCCTCAAGGTCACAGGATGGATGGAGGGCCTCCTCCCTTCTTCAGCTTTTCCTCCCTGGGAGAAAGCAGGAATGCACCAATGCCTCCAGCAAAAGATTCACACAGCCATGGCTGTAAAGTGTGTGCAGTAGAGCTCTCTGATGCAAGAAAAAATGGTTTTGTGCTATTGTGATCGTGATACGCCTAACAATACATTCAAACACCTTTGGCATTAAATGATTATATATCGCATTACTTTGAGCAAGGAATTGCTCACGCCTGTCATGTAAGGTTGGTCAGAATTCCCATAGCACATAATAAAAGAAACCAGTAATTGGTTAAAGGGCTCATTTGCAGAGACGTGCACAGGAATTTTAAGAGCCATTGCTCTGACCTAAAAAAGAGCACACCCTCCCCTAAAAACAAAATCACACAGAACTGAAATATATACCATGTCTTTATTAATTAATAAAGTCGTCATTAACATACCCTGCTCCAAATTTACTCAAAGCTTTAAAGGAGAATCCTTCCTTTGGGTGCCCTTACTATGGCTAGCAAGAGGAGGTCAGAGGAGGCCACAATGACTTGAGGTGACGCAGCTAAAAGGGAAACAGACCGGCAAAGTTTCAGAAACTCGTTATGTCCACTAGCTTTGCCACTGGTCAGTAGGTGTAAATGCAGGGAAATGGGCCATTCAGGGCATAAAAAAATTACTCTGTGCCAGCAGTGTTGTACATCACCGTCCCCACCATATTGTGAGAGGCACTGCAGTGGAGTGAAGTAATGGATGAAGATGCCTCACACATTGCTGCTTTGGGGTTGTACAAATCACTGTAAGTGTTATGGGTTGGCCAGTGGCCAGATTAGACCCCTGCTTTTGTTTTTGTTTCTATGTTCTGTTCAGTTTTCTGTGGGACTTTTTGGGTTGTGGGACTTTTATTTTGAATCCATTCCATGTATCTCTGGTCCTTGTAGTTTTCTGTCTGTGTGTTATGTGTCCATGAGTTCCACCTGCTTCAGTTTAGTCTCGTGATTGTCTTAGTATAAAGTGCTGTCTGTGTCTCACTTCCCCAGTGTTCCCATCGATATGCTCACCCCTACCTTTCCCCATTTTCCCTTTATCTGTTTTTTACTCTGCTCGGATCCAGACCACGGAGGCCATTGAGCCTGGTTTTGTTGCCTTATCTTTTCTTTAATAAAAGCTAGAAACCGCATCATGGAACTCTGTCTGCCTGGTTCGTCTCGACCCCTTAAAGGTGACACATGGCCGGGTGCTCGCGCCCTCGGTCATGACAGATGGGAACACTCCTTAAAACAAGAACATCACTGCTGGCACCTGAGAGCTGAGGAGAATCCCGAGGGTTCCAGCGAAATCACCAGGTGGGCTCGCGAGTGGGTGGACAGTAACGTGGAAGGGTTGGCCTCGCTGTTCAGGAGCGAAAGACCCCCGTGGGAACTCCCATGGGAGCTGCTTCCGTGGGGGTCGGAGGACGAGGCCCTCCCTGAAACCAGATCCCCAGCTCCTCCGTCAAGAAAGCGACGGAGAAGGAAGCGGAGAGCCCCTGGTGCTTCCTCAGCCTCAGTGAAAGAGGCCATCTCCGAGCCGCAGGGAGAGACAACCGCCGCACGCTCACCACAACAACTGGAGGACGGCGCGTTGTGTTCCGGAGGCGTCGGAGACCATCCCGACCAGAGGCTGCTGCTCCACAAGCAGCTCCAGGCCCACCACCACCAACTGGAGCAGCTCGAAAAGGCAGTCCGCGAGCTTGCGGAGCACTACCCAGGTGCTTTCACCCCTACTGGCCTCGTTTTCCCACCAGCCCCCTACAGTAAGCGCTCCGGAATTCCCTCAGACAACAGTAGCGTAGCTGCTACCGAGTCAGCTAAAGTTAGCCCTGTTTACTCAGATAGTAGCTTAGGCGCCACTGTAATAGAACCAGTCTCCCCAGATACTAACAGTTTGGTTCCCCCAGTTCTAGCTCCCCTCATACTCAGCCCGGCTAGCGGGCAAGCCAAGGCCGAGATTGGGCTGGCTCGTGCGGCTGCAGGTAGCGATCCTGTAGCCGGGCCTGCTAGAGAGGCTAGAGTTACCGGCTCGGCTAGCGAGCATATCGGGAGGAGAGAGGCTAGAGTTAGCGGCTCAGCTAGCGAGCATATCAGGAGGAAAGAGTCAGAGAGTAGCTCGGCGAGTGAGTCGGTAGGAGAGGGGTTTTCAGTTACTGGCCTTAGTAGCAGGATGGGTGGTGAGGCTACTATTAGCGGCTCGGCTAGCGGGCCCGGGGTAGCCGTGGGGGAGATTGCTGGGTGTAAAAGAGAAGTAGCAGTGTGTAAAACAGAAACGGCTGTGCGTGGGAGTCAGGCTGCTGTATGCGAGTTTGAGGCTGCCGTAGGTATTAGATTGGCTGTGGAGACAGAGGGCGTGGCTGCGGAGACGGCGGGTGAGGCTGCGGAGACTGAAAGTGAGGCTACGGAGACTGGAGGTTTGACTGCTGAGGTTCTGAGAGTAGTCCCTGCCAGTGTAGTTCTTATCAGTGTAGCCCCTGCTAGTGTGGCCCCTTCCAAGGTAGCTCCTGACAGCCTAGCCTATGACAACCTAGCTCCTGACAGGGTAGGCCCAGCTCCAGTAAACTTAGCTCCAGTAAGCTTAGCCCCAGTAAACTCAGCTCCAGTAAACTCAGTTCCAATAAGCTTAGCTCCAGTAAACTTAGCTCCAGTAAGCTTAGATTCAGTAGGCCCAGCTCCAGTAGACTCAGACCCAGTCAGTCCAGCTCCAGTAGGCCCCAAGCCAGTAGCGCCCGTTTCAGTAGGCCCCGTATTGGAAAGCCCCGATTCTACATGCCCCTGGTCAGTAGCACTCAGCCCGGCTAGCCTGGCTGCCCCTATAAATCACCTCTCCCCTGTACAAGCGTGGGTAGCAGGGTTTCTAGGGGGGTTGGCTCTAGCGTTAGCCGAAATAGAAGGGTTAGAAGGGACTGGTCAGAACAAAAAAATACCCATGTATTTTTTGCGGGGGGGATAGCGTAGGGGCGGGTGGGCGGGTGCCGGAGGGGGTGAATAGAGAGCCGGTAGGGTTCACACAGCCGCCTGAAAGGGGCCTCCAACCTGCCTGCACACCAGCCAGCGAGGGACCCGCGGTGGGGCCCATCCAGCCTCCTGAAAGGGGCCTCCAACCTGCCTGCACACCAGCCAGCGAGGGGCCCGCGGTGGGGCCCATCCAGCCTCCTGAAAGGGACTGTTCGCCCGCCTGCTCGCCTGCCTGCTCGCCTGCCAGCGAGGGGCCCGTCCAGTCTTCTGGAGGAGACTGCCTGCCTGCAGACCTGCCTGCCTGCTCGCCTGCCAGCGAGGGGCCCGTCCAGTCTCCTGGAGGAGACTGCCTGCCTGCAGACCTGCCTGCCTGCTCGCCTGCCAGCGAAGGGCCCATCCAGCCTCCATAAGGGGGCTTCCGGCTTGCCGGCCTGTCTGTAGGTGAGGGGCGTGGTGTACGCCCAACCCAGGCCCACATTGGGGCCTGGCTTCCTGACTATTGCGGTGACCCCGCTGGGAGACGCCTGGCGGGGTGCTCAGTAAGGCCCGGGGCTCTGGGCCTGGACTCAGAGACTGAGAGCACCCTGCCGGCTGAAGGACTTCCAGGGGGCGGGGTTGCCGCCATGAACCTGACTAGTCCCCACGGTAAGGGACTGGGGCCACGGGACAGGGACAACGCCCCATGGTCCGAATGCACGTCGCCTGGGCTGACGGGGAATCGGCCCGGCATCAGAGACACAGGGGTTGCGACGTGGAAGGGGAACGGGGGCGTTGTGCTGGTTAGTGTTTATTGGTTGTATTTGATGGTTAGTATTTATTGGTTATATTTGATGGTTAGTGTTTATTGGTTGTATTTGATGGTTAGTGTTTATTGGTTGTATTTGATGGTTAGTGTTTATTGGTTATATTTGATGGTTAGTGTTTATTGGTTATATTTGATGGTTAGCATTTATTGGTTGTATTTGATGGTTAGTATTTATTGGTTGTATTTGATGATTAGTATTTATTGGTTGTATTTGATGATTAGTATTTATTGGTTGTATTTGATGGTTAGTATTTACTGGTTATATTTGATGGCTAGTATTTATTGGTTATATTTGATTAGTATTTATTGGTTGTATTTGATGATTAGTATTTATTGGTTGTATTTGATGGTTAGTGTTTATTGGTTGTATTTGATGGTTAGTATTTACTGGTTGTATTTGATGGTTAGTATTTATTGGTTGTATTTGATGGTTAGTGTTTATTGGTTGTATTTGATGGTTAGTATTTATTGGTTATATTTGATGGTTAGTTTTTATTGGTTGTATTTGATGGCTAGAATTTATTGGTTATATTTGATCGCTAGTATTTATTGGTTGTATTTGATGGTTAGTATTTATTGGTTATATTTGATGGTTAGTATTTATTGGTTTTATTTAATGGTTAGTATTTATTGGTTATATTTGATGGCTAGTTTTTATTGGTTGTATTTGATGGCTAGTATTTATTGGTTATATTTGATGGCTAGTATTTATTGGTTGTATTTGATTGTTACTATTTATTGGTTGTATTTGATAGTTAGTATTTATTGGTTGTATTTGATGGCTAGTATTTATTGGTTGTATTTGATGGTTAGTATATATTGGTTGTATTTGATGGTTAGTATTTATTGGTTGTATTTGATGGTTAGTATTTATTGGTTGTATTTGATGGCTAGTATTTATTGGTTGTATTTGATGTTTAGTATTTATTGGTTGTATTTGATGGTTAGTATTTACTGGTTATATTTGATGGCTAGTATTTATTGGTTATATTTG
>JBBPDB010000036.1:4966413-4982230 GCA_037974465.1 Brachypetersius altus | reverse complement strand
AGCACAAACAGAAAACCTATCAAAATAAAAGACCTGAAAAACAAACCGAAACAGAATGAAACACAAAAGCAGCGGCATAACCATGGCCACCGGCCAGACCGTAACACGTATGTGGGAACTGCTGCAAATTTAGAATTTTTTTGTTTTTGGCACATCATGATTCTGTATACATACCTTTACAAATTTGGCTATTCAGTCTTCAGCAGTTTAGCCCTGCCTGCTTAGTCTGAAGTTATCTGTGAATTCTTGCCTAGTGTTTAAGGGGTTAACTACAGAATATGTTTTGAATCATGACAGATTTGAGAGATGTGGGAGAGATACTACAGGATGCAGGGCTGGATGAAGTCTCAGGTAAATAAAAAGATGGATGGCTAAACAATGATGGATGCAGGCTTGGAGGAATGGAGAAGTGGTCAAAATAAGACATTTTAAAGGTGATTGATAGATATGGTCATGGCTGTGACATTTCCAAATACACAGGGACTGGGGCCTATATCTGTGACCTGTAATGGTAGAATTATACTTCACCAATGGACAGTAATGATGAAACATGGCCAGTGGTGCTCCTCCTCGGTGAATAGATTGGAAACGTATGTATTGTATGTAATATTACCATCCATCTGTAGTGGAGCTACGCATCTCTGTAGCTGGTGGCTGTGTCCACCACCTGTTTTCTCCCTTATACACTCAGTGCTCACGGCAAATATCTGCTGTGCATATGCTACCCACAAAATTCTCATGGTGTCCATGTGGGAATGCACCATTTGCCCCAGAACAGCTAACTGTTACTGCAATCTGCAGATGTACCGAGCCTTGAATCTAATGAGTGCTTCCATTTGTGCCAGTCATGTGAAGGTATTGTACATGGGTGGGTTAAGTGACACCACACTGCAGGTGTGTTTTGTAAATCTGCTGCATTTTCTGTGAGCGTATGGAGTCTGTGTGCATTTCCTTGTTTCTGTTTCCAACCATGCAGCTCAGTCATTTGTGAATGCTCATCAGAAAGCAACAGTGAAATGTCAATGAGCATTAGCATAACAAGTAATGGAAGTGTGTGTGTGTGTGCAATAGAGAGATTTGCATGTACTGATTATGGTACACTCTGGCCATCTGTACTACAGGGTTTTGCTAATCACTGGCACTGCTAGCGAATCATTAGCATCAAAAAGCCGCTACACAAATGTTCCATTTGCCCAATGGCTGTGAAGATTAAACCATATTCTTTTATGCTTATGCTCTCTTTTTTATTTCTCTTTTTCACTCAGACTCACATTTGCACCTCTCACCAATTAAGGCAATGCGATTTAGACAAAATACTGGAATTGTGATTGTATTGCTGTAATGTAATAGAAATATGTGCCATGCAATATTTAACAAAATGATTTTTGTATAGATAGTCATTCCAGCATTAGCTGATGCACCTCACAGCATGGAAACATTTAAAACAGCACAAACACTGACCAGGATTTGAAAGATTCATGTTAAATATGAACAACATTTAAAAACAAACTAAAATGTCTGAAGGAATTAATAGATCTAGAGTGTTTAATTGTTTAGTAAACTGGTCCAAAAACCAAACATAAAAGACTGAATCAACTGATACAACAGGCTAACCAACTGGTGTATCTGAAATGATTGCTAGAGGTAGGCGATTTATCGATTTTATCGACTTGAATTTTACAGTTCAGGATGATGTGTTTTTATAAAAATCTGTTTTATTACTTATTTACATGCGATACTAATGTGATGCCCTATTCTACACAGGTAAAATAGTGCAATGCACTGTAGTAGGGTTTGTGCCCAAGAAAGGTCTTGCTACATCTGTAATATGGAAGTGGTTCGGTTTTGTGCCGTTGGACACAGACCAAACAAGTTCTGTGTCCGACAGCTTAAGCAGCACAGCCACCCTCTGCAGTCAGGCCTCCAGATGTCGACTAAAATGGTCGCCAGTGCGACTAGATAATTTATTTTGCAACTATTTTTTTTCATTTCATTCACCCAATGGCGATCGTCTCTCACGAGGAATTAAAACAAAAGTACAAGAAAAGTGACATCTCATAATGTGCAGATACGCTCAACCTGAGTCTACCGCTCCTGCTACACTGTCACGTGATTAGATATTAGAATTTTGGCTCTTTTTAATGAGTCGATGCATGGCCAACGCTGCATGTAAAGTAATCAGAATTGCATATATTGGTAGACGTCTACCTGTATTGGTAATACAGGTAGACGTGGTTTTCTGATGAAAACACAATAAGACTCAGTGACAAAAAATACAAAAACATTTTATTGTCTGTGGTCATTCTAGTAATATTCTTTGTCTGTGCCCAAATTTAGTTGAAGAACTGAATAGTTCGCGACCGACAGCAGTGTACATGTCACGGCTCGGCCTGTGACCGTTTGGGGTCACTGTTTTTGTTATGTTTTGTTTGGGTTCTGGGGGCTTTTATTTTGATTCTCGGTTCTGTTGGGTGTCATGTGATTTGGTTTTCAGCTGTTTTGTGTTGTGTGCCTTGATTACGGGCTATATTTAAGTTCTGTTTGGTTAACACCCAGGTTGTCGGTCAATCGCCTCATTTCCCCTCATTTTCTGCCTCATTCATGTGTGTGTTTCTAGATCCATGTTTTTGTAGCGACCGCAGTGTCAGGTTTTGGTTTCTTGTTTTGTTCTTGTAAATAAAAGACCCTGAGCATGGATTTCCCTTCCAAGAGGTAAATCACAGCAGGGGTTTAACCCCCCTTGTCGTGACAGTACACACGTTTTGTTTGAAATGATTGGCACGGCCTGTTTCCAATCCCATTGCAGAGTGCGTTCTAAAATATATGAAAATATATACAAAAAATAAAGACTAAGTACACGAGAAACACATAGGTTTACTATGTTTTAAAAAATGTGTATTTATGTCCCATTATGGCTCCTAAAAATATTTTGTCCTTGGCTAAAACTTTTAGCCTCTAAGCACAAAATGGCTCACAACTGAACTGTGGAAAAGCCAACATTCATTAACATGCTAAATGCTTTAGACACAAAGACCTTGTCAGACTGAACTTTAACCCTAAAAACTTTTGAACCATTTATTTGTCATCTGTTGTTTGATTTTGAGGAGGGGAGGGGAGAATCGATTAAAATCGAAAATCAGATTTATTGTGAAAAAGCTCTAATGATAGCACAATATTATTATTTCTTGTAATTTTTACACTAATAATATGTGTGTCTGATAACGCAGCTTATATTGGACAGTGTCTATAAGTGGTGAAAATCTAGTAAAACAGAATGGTTTCAACCTATTAAACTGGGCTCACATATTCTGATAAACCAACATTGATAAATTTAGAGAAATTTGAATGTTTTTAATGCAATAACCTGGTTTCTGGTTCAGATATCCTCACCCTTCTCCTGTAACTACTTAATCTTCACTAGACTCGTCAGAACCTGGAGCCTACACTAGGACCAGCGGGTTTGTTTTTAAACAAAAAATTTTAAAAAGTCCACTTGTGAACAGTTTCTGCCGGCTGCTGCACATTTAGATATCAGGAAGACTAATATCACTGTGATGATTGACATTGTTCCACTAGAAAACGAGACACATGGTGTATGTTACCATGCTAGTCCCTGACCTAAGGCTAAAGTTCCTGGCTAAATCACTTTACAGCCACAATCAGATGTCACTTGCTGACACATATAGATTCCTGCTGCCACACAAATGAATGCTAATGTATTCCCACCGAATAAATTAGACTGAGTAATTCATGTATGTGTTGAGTGGCAGGCTGCCCCATGACATCTCTATTAGCCATGCTAATCCCTAGTGGACTACTTGTGTGACAGTACAAGAGAGGCTTTAGAAAGAAATGTACTTAGCTTTGGTAGCTTTGGTTACATGCTTCAAGTTTGGAGTGGGAAATGAGGTGATGTGATAAAGTACACCACAGTACACTTTTTGAGTAGGTCTGGGCATTTTTGTATTCATGTTACATTCAATTTTAAAATCAGAACAACAGTCAGATTGCATTTAGTCCTAAATTGAGCATTAGCACATTGTGCATAAAAATGCATTTAGGCCAATATGCTAAAAGATGAAACATCATGAAACTATAGATTGAGTTACTAATGTTTATGTTAAACTATAAGCAACCATATTGAACAGTTTAGCACTAATACAAGAGAACCCTCCATTAAAAAGCCAATGTAAATTATCATTAGCATAGCAGCGGTAAGATATTGTTTCTGCATTAAACATCACTGTACTGTATAATGAAATGCAGCAATACAATAAAAAGTTTATATATCTAGATAGATAATTCTGAAAACTTTTCAAATGTATATACAGTTGGTATAGTGATGCTATATTCTGCCGTATCAGCTACTCTCTCCTGGTGTCATTGTGTACAGGTCAGATTTAGTGCAGATGCTATAACACATTCAGTAGGTGTGCCAGACCGTGCAGCCGGTGAGGCACAGTGCTGTACCCGAGACTGGACTGTAATGGGCTGTTGGCTGGGGTCTGTTGTAAATCACTGTGGATGGATGGGCTCAGCTTGATTCTTGTCGTCTGCCGCGGCCACCGCTGCTATTCATACCTCTCAGCGAGTGTGTGCTTACACAGGAAATACATTTCAACGAAACTCTGATAGATCACACCTCCTTTACAATCTCCTGCAGTGATGCTGCTGCCTCCTTCACTTCCAGCTAAGACATGGTTAGAAGGAAAAATTCGCTTCAGTTTAAAATGAAATTGATCCATTATACCAGACCTGTTTAGACTACACTTATAGGATACGGGTTTGAATTAAATACCCTGGGAAAATTGTAATTTATACTGTTTTGCTTAGTAGTTACCATAATTGTGTATGATCGCCATCTTTTTAGATCTCATGGAATTGGTCTGTAACTCACTCACTCTCTCACTCATTGTCTTACATGCCACACCCCCGACCAGCCCTTTGCTGGAGTGCAGAGCCTGGCACTTCCCATCGCTGGGTTCCCCTCCTGCTTTGGTTTCTCCCCCTAACCTGATTGTCAGCACCTGTTCTGCATTTCTCTCTCCCAATAAATACACAGCCTGGACAGGAATCTAGCATCCGTTGTCCGTCCTGCCTACTGGCAGGTTGTTCTGTGTTTGTGTGCTCTCTAAAACAGAATATAGTGCCACTCCCTATTTAGCTTCGGAGACACTGACCAGGCAGACCAAAGGGGATTCTCCCAGGGCTTCCCTCCTCCGCCTCACAGTGGCTTTGAAGAAGCTTCTGAAACTGTTTCTGTTTGACTGTTTTTGTAAAGCAGTGCTGATTCTAGTGCACTGCACAAGGCCTGTTTCTGTTTATCAGAAGCTGTAGTGCATGCAGTGCCCCACCAGAAATAAAGCATCATCCGTACGTCCTGCGAGTGCATGGGTTTGGGCTAGCCAGACCTGTGACACTCATTCACATCAGTGGTAATGTGTATTCTTGTTAACTCTTGGAAATTTTAGTTTTGCTGTGCTAATCAAATGTAATATTGTTGTTAAAAGGGCCCATTTACTACATATTTTTACATGTCTGTGGTTTTATACACCAACACCCCCATCAAAAACAGTGTTTCAATTCTTAATGTTACTTTAGTATTTAGACATCACCAAGTCTTTTTATACTGATATTTATGGACGCAAAACACAATTGTGTTTACTTCTACATTGTACAGTGAGCGTGAGAAATTTCACAGAAGAAGATTATTTTCCAAACTCAGTGAAACACTAGAAAATGTAACCACCGACTCTGAAACCAAGCTGAAACTTGGACTGTGGCCTTGGTCTTTGTGACCCCACTTATGTGCAAATGAGAACCTATGGTGTGAAATATTCCGGTGTTAAAAAATCAATGTTTATCCATTCTAATCAATAATTTGTCCTAATTTATGGATTTTTCAAAATTGCTTATTATCCCAGAGCTTCAGGCTCATGGTGCAACACACAATAAATACACATGACACAGGACTATTTAAATTGTAGATACAGAACAGAGGGAAATGAGTACAGAATGTACAGCAAGCAATACATTCACTGAACAACACATACACAGTATAATTAACAGTTCATTTCAAAATCCTGTACTTCCATGTGTAACAATTTCTTATACAAAGGTGCTAATAAAGTACAATAGCTGTGTGATGCAGTTTTTGTATAATGTGTTTTTATCCATTTCCTAATATTTTTTAATGTCATTCCTAGTGTACACACACACACACACACACACACACACACACACTCACACTCACACACACATATTCCTAATGTTCATTGTGTACTTAATATCAATTGTCCTCCTCTTTCTGTCATTTCTCTTTGTCTTTGGTCATCGTTAAAGTCTGTCCCTTTCTTACTGCCAACAGAGCACAAGGCATAATCTGCCCATTACATTTCATATTACTGTGGCGTTTATGTCTGTAAGTGCTTTTACACCTCACCCTGCTTGATCTATCGGCCTCCCTGACCTCTGACCCTCACCTCTGGAGGGGCTGGCTGCTCCCCTGAAGAGGATGTGCCTTAAGAGGCTTTTCGTCCCAGACACACATCGATTAGAGATACATTCATCATGAGGGATGTGCCTTCCGATGCTAAACCAATTATATGCCTTTTTTATGAGATGGAAAGAGCAGACCGCTGGCTGAGCAATTTGTTCAAGGTGTTTGACAGCCATATGGTCAAATGTACGTTGAGAATAATAAGAAAACACAACAAGAATGATGGAACATGAGCATGGCTGTCTTCCTGAGGTGTGTGTGTGTGGGAGGGGGTATGTGTGTATTTATGTATAAACAATGACCATGTGCAGGTTAATAGAGAGAATTATTTTCCGTAATTGCAGCCCCACAAAGCTAATTGTGCATGCTGAAAGGTCTATGAGCATTGCTGAACTGTGATAACACCCTTTTCTTCAGGGAACAAAAGAAGAGAAGCTAGAATAGCCCACACGTGTCCCTGAGGACCCTTAATGACCACATGCAGCTCTTTATGGTTTCAACATAACGTTAAACCTAATGACCTCCAGTCATTCCCAAGGAATTAACCATGTAAAACACAAACACATTATCTGATTGCGGTCTGCCGCGCTTCCAGACATATGGCTCACAGCATTGCTTTCATTATAATGGATTAAAAGCGTATTCACACCAAGTATGATTACTTTTAAAGCGATTTTTAGAGGTGTATTGTCTGGCAATGCCACATTCTACAAAAAGACTGGGCATCAACACCAATCTAATCAGAATAAAATGGCCATAAACAACTGATGAATGAGGTACTCGCCTTCATTCCCCAGCCTTTCAGTTGTGTTCCCCTGTATATTTTTTTAATCTCCACATTTTTATAATTAGTGTGTGGTTTGTTGTATAAGCAAGCTAATCTTGCCCATTTGTTTGAACCACATCCGTACAACACAGAAGTCAAGCTGCCTGCAATTCAAATTTAATGGTACAGTGCATAGGTTTTGGACTCAGTGTGAAGTATGAAAGTAAATATAAATGCACGTTTTTTTTGCAAAGAAAGACGTGCCATTTCTTTATCATCGACTCGTGTGAATAGACCCTTATTTGACTTTGGGCCTTTATTTTAAAATAGCCTACAACTTTGTTAACTTTATTTTCAACAACTAAATAAATATATTGACCCCTCTGTATACAGTTCTATACAGTTTCATATTAAACTTTGGGTAACACAGGTCAGATAACATGGACCATACTTTATTTTGTTATTGTTTGATAAATACTTTGATTGTTAGCAAACTATCTGGTGAAAGTCAGTGGACTAGAAACTGTATATGGGCAAGGTTTAGGATTAGGATTAAATTTAAGCTTTGTGTTATGGTTTGGGTTAAATTTGATAGAATTTTTCAAATTCCCACTCTGTTGCATTTACTAGATAATTAGTTGATAGTTACTTGCGCTGAGCATCTACAATGAACTATGTGTTACCATGACATGTTTATTGATTGGGAAAATACGATATATAACAACTACAATAAAATATATACAGTTTAATGTACAGTTCTTGTTTATTTGTGCTATTTAAAATAAAAGTCATGGTACTTATTATGTTTTTCCAATGTGTTAAGCTAAACGAAAATAAATCGAAACCGAAATCAAAATTAGCAGAAAATGCCATGTTTAAGTTTATAGAGAGTGTGTTAATGAGATGATTTTTTGCATGTAAACAGAATCAACAACATGTAATTTAACATATATGCTTATATACTTATATTTTTTCTTTTACTTGTAACTGAATGATTTTTTCTTGTGATTTTCCACTACTTGCCTTGCTATTACCCTGACACATACACAACAGATTCTTTGAGCATTGTGTAGAATGAATGTAAGGTCCCAGATTTTCTTGCTATTTGCTTTGTAATTGTGTTCATTTGTATTTTTATGCAGATTTAGCAGATTTGGTACCTTCATAGTCATCTTTTTGGTAAATTAGATGCACATGTGTAAATCCCTATGTGTGTTGTTATACGAAGAACAGAATGAATTTCTCCAGCGGTTCGCTCTTGATCATTTAGCTGAATGCATTTCTCCAGTGATTCTGCACTGTTTGCAGCACTATTACACTGATGAACATAAAGAGGCGAGTGTGTAGAAATAGCTTCTAAGGCATTGTGCATGCAGGAGTAATGCGTGGTCTCTGTACGCAGCCTAGTCAGCAAGTTTGTCAGGTATTGCATACTTCACTTTGCTTTTCTTACTGTTTGCTTTGTAGATTGCATCATTACAAGCCCAGGCATTATGAGATTTGTTGTATCCTCCACTGTAGTCCTGTTGAGAGATTCTAGGAGCTTTTATTGTAGCCCTTCTTGGGCACACCACAATAGTGCTATTGGTTGTTGTAGAGGGGTCATTTTTTAGGATTATAGCAGCCTTCCTTTCATGTGCCTACTTAAAGTCCGATCTAGGTTCTTGTCAGCAAACAGCTTTCTCTGCTGTGGATCTTTTGAAGTGGAAATGGAGGCAGGAGCCATGTCTCTCCATGGCTAAATTGACTGCCTTTTCCGCCTGGCATTGACTAATCCCACTGCTTTGTATTTCCTCCATCAGGTCGGCTTGATAACAACCCTTCGTGTTTAAAATATGTAGAGGATGTGGTGATAAAAATCACGGGCCATGTCTTCAGCTGGTTGTCAAGGAGATTTCTCCCAGTCATAGGCGACTGAGGGTGAGGAATATTGATGTAAAGGTCCAGCAAGGTTCACTCCCTGGAAGGTGAGAATTTCTCCATAAGCTGAGGACGCCTATAAATATTCAAGTACGGGTAAGAGTAGGGATGATAAGCTACTGTGCTGAAAGCTTTCTTAGTCAAAGGTAACCCTTGAAGCATTTCTGATGAGGGTGAACTATGAAATATTGAATGATCAAACCGAGAGGTAGAGATTGGCTGATTTTAAAGGAGAGCCCGAGCTTTGTGGCTTCAAAAGGTGCTTTTTATGTGAAAGCTGCGACAGAATGGGCCCATAATGATAGCTCCCTTTGTTGGGTTTCCAGACATGTGCACTGCTCAGTCCTACCTCCATCGATCCACTGCTAGGCCAGCGAGATCGAATTGAAACATCAGCAGAGGTCAGGCCGAATGTTCTCTGCAGCAAATCTAGCTAACAATGCATTGTGCCTGAGCAACACAAAGCCAATAATGCATCGTGTGGGAAACCGTTTTTTTTTTTTTTATCGATAAGTAGAACTGACTTGAAGTTGAAATGGCAGGATGTGTCAGTGAAGATGATGTTTCTTTTTCAGCCAGAAAAGTCACCGTTAACAAGACATTTTAACTCCACACAGCTGATGACTGTTCAGATACTGTCATCATTTGGTAGGTGTGTTTAAAGAGGTGAAGCTGTTGGTTACTTCATGGTTAGATCCATGTTTGGTTTGTTATAGTGGTGTCAGGCTAATGTTTTAGTTTTTGTTGACTTCATCATTCTGTGGCATACCTAACACTGGCTGAACGAAATTGTGAAAAAAATACATTTTGACAAATAAATATTGTGATATTCTCAAATGGGAATAGCAGCTAACAGAACTTTACCAATGGAAAAGCTGAATTTAGAAGGGAATTAAGCCAGTAGTTTAACATTTTGTTTTGGGATGGAATCAGATTATATTTGAATATGTAATATCTATTATATTTATATACTACACAGTGTCACCATCTAATTGCAATATAATGCCCACAATATTGAAAACAATTCCTGACACTGATTAAAAATTATTTGTTGGTTGGCTGATTGACCTGCTTGATATTTGATGAAGTCTTGTTGATGCACATCCTAGATTTAGAGCAAGAAACTGTAACATTTTATTTTCATGCCCAGCTTGTGTTCGTACCCCTGCTAGCCCTTTATCAGGGGTCAGTTACAGACCACAGAATCACTGTTGACTGGATGTTTTTTGGCAGACTATTCTTAAATCAGAGATGACATTGAGGTGTGCTGAAAAACCAGCAACACTGCTGCGCCTGATACACCCTGAGAATTTGTTATGAGGAGAATCACCACTTCATGATGTCTTGCGGGGGCGCAAGATGTTAGAGGGCACTCCTGGGTGAGAGCATAATAAATGGGTTCTTATTTAACTTTAATCAAAACTGATTCATTTTTTCAATGCAGACAGAACAGTATATTGCAAAGCTTCAGTTACAGGACTGTCGTCAGAGTCCATAAATCGAGTAAATAAATCCCAGTAGCTGCCAAATAAAATGAGAATGTTGTTTTCCAAAACTATAAAATTCCTGACATTTTTAGCAATTTAGCCCTATATACTTCTGTTCAATAAAGACCTGCTTACAGGTTCTAACATTTTTCGGTCATTTACTGGTGTAATGGGAAGATACGTTTCGGACAACGTCATGCTTCCAACCTTGTGGACGCAGTTTTGGGAAGAACCTTTTCTATTTGTATTCCAGCATGACTATGCTCCAGTGCACAAAGCAAGATCCATAAAGACATGACTGGATGAGTTTGGTGTGGAAGAACTTGACTGTCCTTTACAGAGCCCAACATGCTTGGCCTCTCTACAGAATGCTCTACAGAATTAATGAGTACAGATTCCCACAGAAACTCCAAAATCTTGAGGAAACCCTTTCAAGAAGAATGGATGCTGTTATAGCTGCAAAGAGGGGACCAACTCCATATTCTGATTAAGTCTATGTATTTGCAAGCAATGTCATTAAAGTCTCTGTTGGTGTGATGGTCAGTCATTGCAATACTTTTGTCCATATTGTGGAGGAAGTGGTCAGCACCCACTACCAGGGGGCAGTTGGGTGGCCTAGTGGTTAAGGCATCCGCCCTGCGACCAGAAAGTCCGGGTTCGATCCCTAAGACCACTAGGCACCGCTGAGGTACCCTGAGCAAGTTACCGTCCCACACACTGCTCCCCGGGCGCCGTGTTCCTGGCTGCCCCCTGCTTCACTTGGTGAATGGGTTAATTTCGAGGTTGAATTTCGTGCGGTTCACACTGTGTGCTGTGGTGTGTTCACGTATGACCGAATGATCACTTTCACTACTACAAACAGAAGCAAAACGCAACAGAATAGGAAAATCCGTGCTGTATAATGCAGTGAGCTAGTTTGATGGTCGCTGGATAGACTTTAGTGACAGATGGCGGGTTAGATGCAGTGTGGTAGGGAGTTCGGTTTGTGCTATGATGGAGATTTAGTTGTAGTTCTGTGTCCTGGTTAATTGTCTTATGGCCTGAGGAAAAAACCTGGTTTGTCAATAAAACTCCTGAGCAATTGCCTGATTTCGGCAGGTCAGACTGACAGTAACTGGCTGAGACAGGTGACCTTAAAGAATAAAAAAGAATTTCTTTTCAATTTAGGTCTTAGAAATAAACAGAAAAAACATCTTTGAAGCCTGGAGGACTATCAGGATAGTCTCCGCCCACAAGTGGGTGGGAAGGCCCGCAAAGAGTAGGTTCTAAGGGTTAAGTCTCAAGCAATTGTTGACAAGATTTCACAGCAAATACTCTTACCATGGATGTGCAAATTACAGCTGTGACAGCTATTTGGGGAAGTAAATTCGAGGTCTCAGGTAACGCTAACATTAGTGCCATTTATGTCGCCCCACTGTTGTTTCCGCCGCTGTTTTTAATACAACAGTGAAAGGACCTTTAGTCAAACTGGTGTTTTCAGTGTCCCTGTCATCCTGAAGCACATCCTGAAGTAACCGCCAGATGACCTCATCCCGCCCGCAGTGTTCCCTGAACATTCTGGAAGGAGTTCTTCTGTGGCTGCAGGGTCCGGGTGAGACCCCCGAACCGTCCGCAACCGAGCTGGAGGCCAGTTGCCTAGGAACGCAGGGCTCTCCAGTTCAGCGGTTCAGTGATGGTCAACTCTTCTGTCGATTCTTTTCTGCCCGTTTCATTCCGTGGCCTATTTCTTCTGTTTCCTGTCCTCGTTTCACTCTCTGCCGTTTCTTTGCTTTCTCTCTCGATCTAGCCTTTCCATGCCATTACCCAACAGTCATGTGATCTGTTTCTCTCAGAGACCCTAAACTCACATTACTGTAACACATATTAGAGACAATAATCCTACTCTTCACCTAAAGAGGATACTATCAATGTCATAAGTCACCTCAAGTGAACTGCACTGAATTGTTAAATCTCAAAAATGTTTAAACACTAACCATAAAGACAGTTGAGATAATATAGATAAGAAAAATACAGATTACATACTTTAGACATCAAACGTGCCTTTGAAGTGCGGGGAAGATTCGATTTTGACCGTATCATTCATTAAAATCAGTTTCTAAGCTGTGGACCCACAGAGCAGCGACAGCATTATTTTGGTCTAATATCATCTATCTATTGATGTTCTGTTGGTGTATGAAAGGTCACCTGAGGGCAGCAGTATTAGCTGCAATAGAAGAAAGACTGAAAACAAATGAGAGAGGTGAACGAGGAGGAGAGGGCCTGTGTTTCTTTGGCAGGGCTTTCTAGGGGAAAACTGGTTCAGGCCTTGAAGTGTGTCAATTAAACAAGGAAGTGGGATTGTGGAAAAGTCATATTGGGACCATTTGAATGGCTTGTATTAAAGTTGTGTGCTTTTGGAGAATGTTTTTGATGACAGCAGAGAAAAGTTGGCTCAGATATGTGGCAGAGTAAGCTTGCACAGGAAACCCTGCCAAACGGAATGGGTCAGTTAAACACACACACACGCACACACACACACATATGAACACACACACACGCACACACATATGAACACACACACACACACACACATTCAGATCCACAGCAGCTGTCTCCTGTTTTGAGAAGCTTCTGAAGTAAGACATGAACCACAATCCATCTGTACATGAAACTGTATCTAAAGAGTAATCTTACACTAGTAATACCTCAGAACAGAGAGAAAGGGGAGGGGGAGGAGAGAGAGAGAGAGAGAGAGAGAGAGACAGGGGATAAAGAGAATGAGAGAGAAAGAGAGAGAGACAGAGAGGGGGGGAATTGGAGAAAGAGTAAAAGAAAGATAGAGGAGAACAAGAAACAGAGAAAGCAGAGAATGAGAAAGAGAAACAGAGAGATGGGAAGAAGAAAGAGCGAAAGGTATAGATGCAGAGAGAGAGAGATGAGGAAAAAGTTAGAAAGCAGAGACAGAAAAAAAAAGGGAGTGAGCGAGGCAGAATGGGGGGGGCACATAGACAGAATGAGAGAGAGAGAGAGAGAGAGAGAGAGAGAGAGAGAGAGAGAGAGAGAGAGATCTATACCACGAAAAACACAAAACCCCTGTGTATCCTGTGTGTGTGTGTGTGTGTGTGTGTTGTAGGGCAGCCAACTCCCTGCCTTAGAAAGAGCTGTCTGTGTGAGCCAGTACTAGATTTAGCTCTCTCTCACTTTCCATAAGAGGAGTCCAGCTTAAACCTTAAAGCCCGACCACATCCCTGCAGCTGCAGGCTACACCCTACTGACCCCAGAACCGACACACACTCGCAGCACTGCAGCTGAACATACACTCTGCTGCACTTCTACTGACCTGAGGGCAGCTTACACAGTTCTACACAGAGTAATCTGCTGTAACAGAGTTTTTGCAAAATTTCTTTAAAAGTTTTAAAAAATAATGTTGCTAGCCGTGGCCGGCACGGTGGCGCAGGGGTTTGTGCTGTATCCTGGGTTTGACTCATGAGAAAGAGAAACAGAGAGATGATAAAGAGAGTTCCCTGTGACTGTGTGGGTTTCCTCTGGGAGCTCCAGTTTCCTCCCACCACCAAAAACATGCATGCATTGGGGATCAGTCGATTGAGCTCACTAAATTGCCCCAAGGTATGAATGTGGGCGCGAATGATTGTCTGTCTCTGTGTGTGGCCCTGCAATGTGCTGAGACTGTCCAGGGCGTACCCCGCCTTCGCCCATAGCAGCTGAGACAGGCACCAGTCCACCCCCGACCCGGGTGCAGGAAAAAGGGGTCGAAGATGGAGGGATGGATGAATTCAGCCAGCAACCTGTACATCTCTGCAAAGATGAAAACTTGAATCCAAACGTGATTACAGCATAAACATTTCTTCATGGGCAGAGATCATATTTAAGAGTTTTCTGATTACTGTCAAAATGATGATTTTTTATACACACACGCACACACACACGCACACACACACATATAAAGAATCCATGTTTCATTTAAACCCACTACAGACAGTTTCCAAACTGTAAGAATTGTTTAAAATTGATCAGTTTATCATATAATACAGTGGGTTAACACTACCTAAGAGAGAGAGTGAGTGAGTGAGTGAGTGAGTGAGTGAGTGAGTGAGTGAGAGAGAGATATTAGAGAGTATAAAATGCTTTGGTGTGTCTGGGGACTTTCCCAGAGACGGTGGCACTGCCCAGTTATGTGTGAAGCCTGGAACCAGGTGTTGCCAGGATGGACTAGGCATGAATGTGGGTCAGAAAGAAAAACTGTAAAGTGAATTCAGTATTTAAATTGAAAAACCATTGAAATGAAAAAACCAAAACAACATCTACCTTAAAGATAAAGATGAAATCACCCAACATTAGTACACTAGTACTGTAGAGAGACGGATGAAAATGCAAATCATGGATTGCGTCAAACTGAGAGGTGCACTGCTGTGCTACCGAGTACCGTATTCTGAATGATACTTTTAGTGCATTATACCCCTTTAAATGCTGTAATACAGTTTAAACAACAAACAGTTGGCAACAAAACACACCGTGCTAAGACAGCTCTTAAGGCCTAATGGATCATAGCTCACTGAAACACACTGTTGATGCGATATGATTGAGTAAACATCAGCTTTAGCTTCTCCTGTATCACAGCTCATTATGATTAATCAAATGTGGAAGTATAAAGTCATGCACAGGCATCGCTTTTAATAGATGATAGAGGAGATGTGACGCAGGGACTGGTCGGCTTGTTTGTAAAAGTCCTCTGCTTCTACACAACTTCTATTTAAAAACGTCTATTGTGAGAAAGTTTGGAAACAGATGGAACAAATAATGTATTCCCTGAGACTTCAAAAGGACATATGTACTAAAAGGTGAAGTTTATATTATATGGCTATACTGATGTACATGGAGAGTGATCCATATTCTTCCAAGCATTCTCAGCTACATTATTTTCACTTACCATATTTGCCAAGTACAAGTCCCACTACACAAATACCTCCTCCTCTTTTGATATATTTATATCTATTTATATTTATATACATCTATATGTATCTATATCTTTGTTTATGCATATTAGTGGTGGGCACAGATTATTTGTTTTTAATCTAGATTAATCTCACTGTAATCTCTAGATTAAAATGGCTCATTTGAATTCTGCCGAAGGTCTGAAGACCCCCA
>JBBPDB010000036.1:4937500-4953098 GCA_037974465.1 Brachypetersius altus | reverse complement strand
TGTCCGATTGGTTGTGTTCCCTCTGTTACACCTGTGTCCTGTTTTAGTCCCTGATGTGCCTGTGTATTTATACCCTGTCCGTGTATTCATTCCCTGTCTGCGTTTCGTCCTTGATGAGCTTTGTGTTTGTGCCTCGTTCCTGCCCTGTTTCTGTACCACGTACCAGTGCCTGTTTTGTTTTGGGCCCTCGCGCCCCTTTGCTTTCTTTATTAATAAACACGTCAACATGGAGTTCTGCAGTCCTGTCTGTCATGCCTTCCATGTCAGCTCTCGGTCCCGGGGGCTTAGCCCTCGCCACCGTGACAAAAGCAGAACAAATGTTTTATGTCTTCAGCTGCAGGCAAGAATTATGTAAATGAAAGCTGTGTTCTCATTGGACGCATCCTGTTGGCTGAAATTCCCCAAAGTACAGGACCCATGATGCACTGCATATGACCAAAATGCTTGGTTTGAATATTAGTTTTTGAGATCAATGTTCCCCAGATCAATGTAATAACGCCTTTAGAGAATGACATAGAAGTTACATTAGTTGAGTAGTTAAATAGTACTAGGATCCTCTTGTAGATATGTATAATGGAGTATCATCAGCATAGTATGAAAGTTCATGCTCTATAATAATTGTGGTACCACGTAACGAATATCAGTATGATGCAGCCACTTTTTATATATACTTAATTGATTTGGGAGGAAACTGCCAACAATGGTATGCAGGGAGCAGTGTTTGGGAATGATACCTTGCTCATGGGTACCATAGTGGTGCCATTGGCAGTCCTGGCATTTGAACTCATGACTTTCTGATCACTCCCCAAACACCAGGCGACCAACTTCCCACTTTAACCTTTTTCATAATAAAGTTTGTAGTTTAATTTTTGTAAAAGATACTCCCCAACACTGTATAATAGTGAATAACCCAAAGCTGTGGTGGTAATTCACACATCAGTAGATGCATTTTAGATTTGAGTCTGATGCTTAGAGAGCAGAACAAGTGTACTGTTAATTACACACTCTATTTCATTATGCATATGCAGGATGCTGTCAAATCTTTGGTGGTTAGACGTGAGAAATTTTAAAATAATGGGCTAAATGGGATGATAGCTAGCCTTCACCTAGTTGCTTTCTTGCATTCATTCTACACAGCTGTTTTATGAAGAACTGAATCTTTAGATCCCCTCATACAGATGCTGTCTGACAAAACATTTTGTCGCATTTGGTGAGGTTGTGTGTTCATGTCTGTGCACAAATGGATATATTTGTTTCATAGGTTTGCACAGTACTGGTAGGTATTGCATAGCTCTACAAACAGGATTTATAGACCATGAGTCTAAGTCCGGATTTTCTCTCCAGCTCCAGAGGGAACTCGCGCTCGCACTCTGAGCTGAATATATTACCTAAGTGCATTTACTTTTCATTCATGTGCTAGTACGGAGCACACACACACACACACACACACACACACACACACACACGTATATACACACACACACCGTTTCTTCTCACTTTTTAAAGAGATTTCACAAAGTGCAGAGAAGACCATTAGCTGTGCAGCGCAGGACAAAGCTAATGTGTTCAGAAAGATTTCATATGTACTTATTCTTTCTTTTATCTCAGTCTCTCTCTCTCTCTCTCTCTCTCTTAGTCTTTATTTCTCTACAGTCTCTATTCTCTCATTCTATCTATCCTTTTCTATCTCTCTCTCTGCGTTCTATTATTTTTTCCTTTTTTACTTTCAACCTCTCTCTCTCTCTCTTTCTTTCTCTGTCTGTCTAATATTTTTTCTCTTTATTTCTTCATTCTCTCTCTCTCTCTCTCTCTCTCTCTCTCTCTGCTGCGTCTTGCTTTCTCGGTTCTGTCTCATCGTGTTCTCTATTTGACTCTGTCTTTTAACTTTTTCACTTGTCCTCTTTTCCTTCCCACAGCACTAGTTCTTTCTCTCTCCATTCTCTCTTTTTGTACCTCACTTGCTACTTTTCTTTTTCTGTCCCTCTCTCCACTTTTTAACCCTCCAGATCATTACCTCTTCTACCACTCTTTTTCTCTCTACCTATCTCTGTCTCTCTCTTCTCCTTTTTTCTACAATTTGTGGGTTTACATTCTACCACTTCCTTTCTCTCTGCCTCTTTCTAACTATCATTCTGTCTTTATCTTTCCCTTTCCTTCCCCATCTACTTTCTGCTCTTTCTCTTTTGCTCCCTCTCTTCTCTTTCTCTCATCTCGATCAAGGCAGTTCTGACCTTGGTAAAGACTGTGAAAAGTAGAAAAGTCTTGTGTCAGCATCATCATCTTTTCTATGTATCTCTCGCTCTCTCTCTCTCTCTCTCTCTCTCTCTCTCTCTCTCTCTCTCTCTCGCTCTCTCTCTCTCTCTCTCTCTCTCTCTCTCTCTCTCTTTCTTTCTAACACACACACACACAAGCAAACACACACACACACTATTAGCACCCTCTTTCCTATTCTTATTCATCAGAGTGCATGTTAAATGCAGCTAGGTGCTCACCTGATTAATAAGTTCTCAGCCTGTGCATTGCTCCACTTTTTTGCCTTTAATGAACTTCAGTGTTTCCTCTGCTTCACTGGGAAAGTGAGAGGGCTTTTGTGAATTGGGGAAAATCTTAATTAAAGTATGTTTGTTTGCACCTGTTGAGCAACCAGCAGGGACGTTTGAGTAAATAGACCTTATTACCCACACCGACATGGGCTAAACCCTAATCAGCTTTTTATCCAAGCTTACCCAAGAGCTGAATCTTCTACTGTTTTCTGGTAGAAGGCCAAACTCGAAAGGTTCTTCTTTTTTTTTTTCAGTATAAACCTACCGCGTAACATCAAACTCTAACTCCCTCTTATCTCACTTGACATATTGGGAGTTTTAGGAGGCAAATCCCACATTTTTCTTGTATTTTATTATCTGTGTGGATTCAAGAAAAAAACAGTTCAGTGTTTATATTACCTTTTTACCCCTTCTTTTACCTATAGAATGAAACAGAATGAGCCTTTAAGCTTGATTCATGCAAATGACCTCTGCCTTGTATGGCTGAAAAACTCCTTATAACTTCAATGGCTATAAGCTGAATGAATGGTCACATATAAATGTGTTCATTTTTACAAATTTAGACTGCACAAAAATAGGTTTAGACAGGGGAGTCTGTGGTCCAGTGGTTAGGGAGTTCAGAAGGTCATGGGTTTGAATTCCAGGACTGCTAATGGCACCACTGAGGTACTCTTGAGCAAGGTACCGTACCCGCACACTGCACCCTGGGCACCCCTCATTGGTGGCAGCCCCCTGCTTCACTTGGTGAATGAAGAATTTCCCACTGTGTGCTGTGGTGTGTTCATGTGTGACTATAAGCGCCCACTTTACTAGATATGGACTGTATGAACTAGAGGTGAGCAGTGTGTTGTGAAACTTTAATTTATTGCACAAACTTTTTATTTAACTGGAACTTTTGATTTTCGCTGATTTTGGCCCTTTTAAAGGAATTGAGCCACGAGTGGGATTCTAATTACTTTCCTTCTTTCCCTCAGAACTCATTTGCTCATTTTTCCCAAGCATTGTTTCTTGATTATTCCCCCCCGGTCATACATTTTGGTTGGGTATGTCAGGCATTCAGCCCTCGCTGTGGTCAGTCTGGCACTGTGCGCACACTGTAGTCAGAGTGATTTCCATGGAAATGATTTTGCAACTGGATATATTTTTTCCCCCTTTTTTTTACTACCTAGTGGAGAGGCGGTAGCTTTGAGGTGGGAGAAAATGGATTCCAGGAGACAGGAGGAGAACAGAGAGGGAAGGGATGATTGCTGAGCGGCAATGCTGCTAGATATGGCGTGATTGTATTCTCACCGATAACCCCATGCAGCTCCGCTATAATGGCCAATCCATTTAAATAGCCTTATCTGGCCTCCCCCTGTGGAAGCTCTCTGCTTTAGCTTCCACATTGCATGAGGGAGAGCGAGAGATAGAGAGAGATGAAAAAGCAAGGGATGAGAGGGGTCGTTGAGCATTACCATATAAATGACCGTATCTGATACAAGTAAATGAGAGATCAACACAGGTACGAGTGTGTGGCTGCACATGATGCTTAAAAGAGAAATACATTTTCTGACGGCATCCACAGAAATCGCTAAAGCCTGTCTGCCACTGTAAGTGATATCCGTGGCTGAGGCTGCTCACTATGAAACACCAAAGACTAATGAATATTTGCACTTCAGACATTTAGCACTTAGGACTCACACCACCAGCAATAGCAATGCCATTTTATATTATTTCACACTTGAAATCGAAACGTGGTGGAACTTACCAAACCATTTGTGTAGAAATAGAACTTACCAAATTATTTGTGCTATGTAGAAGAAGAAATGCTTATTAAGAACTGTTGAAGTATTATTTATTGTTGAATTTATGGGAATTTGAATTTAATTGTTGTTTCTGTTGTGTAGACAGTCATGTACAGTCAAGAAAGGCCATTACATTTTGGCCATTTGTTGGCACTGAAAACAGTACAGTGTAGACGAATGAGCCGTTATATCAGATGAACCATGATATAAACATACGATCATATTGTTTTTCAGTTATTTCACAAACATACATAATTTCACAAACATACACAATAGATAATTTCCTACAGTGTTCTTTAAGCTACTGTTCCTGTCACCAAGATTTTCTGGAGCTGACACTTACCTGCAGTAATGATGTGGTTGTTTTAGATTGTTTTGAAAAAATAAATAAATAAAACCAGATAAATAATTGATGCATTTTCTTTTTCCCAATAAGACTCTCTTTGGTCTCATTTTAAGCAAAGAAAAAAAGCTAAATATTTCAATAAAAACATGGTATTTCAGGTTTGCAGTATAAGCCATGGGGTCACAAACATTGCTCTTAATATATTATAAATAATGATGAAGTAATTATGCAATTTGATTTAATTGATACATCAAAAGAATAATACTGTATATTCTGTATAATATTAAAGGACAACTTTGAATAGATTCATTTTTCTAGGTTAATAATGTACTGGAGGACTTTACAGGTCTGATTTTATAATGAAATACCTGTAAATAGCTATAAATAAGTCATCTTTTTTCAATGTGTATTTGTACTAAAATGCAGATTGGTATTCTTTCAAAACATTTTCATGTACCATGACCCATGTGAAGGTCATAACCTTGTGTGTGAAAACCAATGAATTCAAATCCTCAAGCAATTATTCTTTATTGAAAACCTAACCTGTGTCTCATTTTATCTTCACATTAGTTTATTAAATCACTGGGCAGAGCAGTTCTTCTGTTTTTCTATGACATCAATGTATTGATTCACTGGGGTGTGCTACTTTTGGTATATAAATCCCGAATCAGGCTTTGGGCCAGCCATTCATCTAGCTGTCAGCAGAGTGAGGGGCACAGACAGATAGGGATAAAGACAGAGAAATAGACTGAAAGAAAAACTAGCCTTGAGTGATTCTTATTGAAATTAGGGTGCTTTTAGGAAGCATTTGTCTTTTCAGAACCTTTAAAATGCATTGGGTTTCTCCAAGAACCCTTAATAATCAAGTGCTTATGAATTTTCGAAAAAAAACCTTTGCAAAAAGGTTTCCTGGAGCAGCTAATGATATTTATGTACTTTTCTGTATATAATAAATGTGTGTATGTGTATGTATAGGTTTATATTTATATTTAAATAAAGCTAATTGTCCTGTGGTGTGTCAAATTCAGTAGTCCAGGCTGAAACACTCCATATAACATCAGTGTGAACAGGCTGAACTGCTAAACAGAATAAGAGGAACTACTCATTTCAAAACAATTATCTATTTAGTATTCATAATTAATGGTTTACTACAGAATAAGAGGAAATAGGACTTTGTGTCACCACAAGCTGTTTTTACAATACAGAATGGGATGGGGAGTAAGCTATACTTTTTAAACGAACAATTTGAGCTGTAAGCTTAGCAAGCCAGAAAAAATACAATTGACTTACAAATACAATTTGCTCTTTATTCATTACATTACATTCAGTTACATTCATTCAACAAATATTATTATCCAAAGCTGCTTACAGTTTGAGGAACAGGATGGCGTGTGAACCAGAGGAGAGTACTAAGTGCTCTTCATGTAGGGAGTAGTGCAAGAAGATAGATAAAGCATCAGGAGAGGAGATGCTCTCTGAACAGATGTTTTATACCTTCACTGAAGATGCAGTTTTGATATCTGAAGTCCACACAATAAAACACGAAATTAAGCAAAATGAGTGTAACAGGCCATGATGTAAATAAGAATAGTATAGATTGTTTTTCCCCAGAGGCTGTAGCCATCCCTGCCATTGTCCTTGCATAAATACTGGCGAGGTAATCTTCCAGAAACCTTTTTGTTTCAGACAGTTGAAGACAGTAATTGCAGAAGACGGGGTAGCGGGTTAGCTGGGTTAGTAATGGTAGCCTCGTTCCCAGGCCCTTGACTCAGTCTGACTGGTTTTCTGATGCCGTCAGGTCCGTCCACTGAGGGGATTTCCTTGAAAGCCTTTCTGCTGAAAGCGAGAGGAGTTTATTTATGCATTAAGGATTTTGATTAATTCCTCCCCAAGGCCTTTGAGCTTATTGAAGTGAACATGCTAAATCGGCTTTCAGCTGAAGGAGGCTCCGGGCTCTAAGAGAATAGAGCGCAAGCGTAGGCTTCTTATGAGGAAAGAGAAAAGAGCCCAGCTGATAAATAAGTAATCAAAGTGTTTCATAATAGCAGAGACGTTTAACCCAGCCAGGTCCTGCTCCCTCAGTCCTCCTGAGGCTGACACCCCTGCAGCATTCAAGGCTGTTTCTTTCAATTGTCCAAAAGATACACTTCATATGTATACGCGTGTATTCTGGTGTGTGAATGTGTGGCATATGACTGTATTGCTTGCGTCCTACATATGTATGCTCTTTGGCATTTATGTATTTTTTTAGTTCAGACTAGGACTGTAGATGTAGGATGCTTCTTTGAAAAAGACCCCCATCAGTAAAGAGGAAATCTGCTCCTACATCAGCTCTCCTCCTCAGAGAACTCTATTGTGACAATGAGCCCTGGTCACCCAGGCTTTTTGCATTTAAACTTCATCAGCATCAGAAATGCCAGCCTCAGTGAAGGCACAAGCAAGAAACCAGGCCTGCAGATCTGGGCAAAATCCCTCAAAACAGAAGTGAGGGCTGAATGCTGAATACACTTTTCTAAATGTATTCAGTAACATATTCTGTATATATACTCTTATATATACAGAACACAGTAAATCTCTGCTGTTGTAATGTTCACCCAGTTCATGCTGTTGTTTGCTTTTGCTGGTTAAGAGTTCCTTTCATATAATCCTTCTGGTAATATGTTTCATGAAAAGTCCGCTTATTTGAAAGAAATTCTGGAATTGTCTTTAACAAATGGGACCGTTTTTGGAACATTCACTAGAGACGTCTTAAAAGAAATATACTCATGTCTTTATGTTTGTAATCCAATCCGTGTGATCCGGTTTGTGTAAGTGACAATACTGTATTGACTATAGTTTACTATGGTATACTTTCAGTACATTTATTTTCAATTACTACCTGTTTTATAATCAATATATGTGTTTTATAAAACATGTTAATATTGTTCAGTTTCACCAGGGAGTCACTCATTTTCTGTAAGTGCTTAATCCTTACTAGGATCGTGGGTAACTGGAACCCATCCTGGGGTCTGCGGGTGTGATCAGCCCACTGCAAAGCACACACACACACACACACACACACACACACACGGTCAGTTTAGAATCCCCAGTTCACCTGACATGCTTGTCTTTGGACTGTGGGAAAAACCCAAAGACCCTGGAGGAAACCCATGAGGAGAACATGCAAACTCCACAAACACACACACACACACACACACACGACCAAGACTTGGATTCAAACCTCCAACCCTGGAGGTGTAAGGCCACAGTGCTACCCACTGTATCATCCATCCATCCATCCATCTATCTATCAGAAGATGGATGGATGGTCTCCAAAGGCTTGACACCACAATGACACTCCAGTATTGGTTTAAACACAGAAAAAGATTCAAGTAAATAAAAAGCAAACATTAAAAACCTCATTTAGCATGCTCTAAATTGCATATTAACAGTGATGTGTAAAATGCAGCCAAGCGATTAGTACACACTGTTTAAACAAAAACAAAACTGGCTTTACATTCTGTTGTTACATACTGTTTCCAGTAACATATGCTACTAAATAAAGTTATTCAGATGGCTTATTTATTTCAGCAGCGCAGTGTTAGTGTGTTTAAATAAAAGAATCAAACTAGAAGAGATTTGTAACAACACATTTAACAGAGAAATGTAACACAGTCATGTTGTACTGAAAAAGTTCCACTGAAGACTCCAAGACTGAACTTCTTATATTTATCAGGCAACGTGTATCAGTATTTCCTACCAACAAAATCACTACACGCATCTGCAGCAGATGTTGTTGTGTTTAATTGTACTATAGATGCTGTGATTGTCGATGTAACGCTAGTAGGCTGTGTGAACTTGCATCGACTTGGGTTAAATATTGCAGTCCTGTTTGATGCCATGTTTTAATCATCCTTACGTTCAGTCTGACCTAAACAAACTAATTGCATAAGGTAATTGTCATTGTTATGATCTTTGACCCCATTCTTTTAATACAAACTCACTGCACTCCAATTAGCTCTTCCTGTGGGCATCTCTGGTGATCATTATCCTAATGAGGGTACGGGTATTTATCCTCCATTGATTTGCTGTGTGTATGGGCAGCGTGTTTGCCCATGGCTGGTGTGTCCATCCAGCTTTCCTGCTAAGCTAGTCGGTCCAGGCGCCCATTGTTTCACAGTAAACACTCGTTTTTACACACTAATGAATGACTCCTGCGATGCTTGGCTGTCAAATAAAGCACAAATAATGGATTTACATCTTTGTAAATGGGCAAAACATAGCATTTGCTTGCCCTTCAATTGGTTATGCAGTTCACCGGGGCTCCAATTAGTCTTGATGGAAGGCATTTTCTGTGTAGCAGAAAGGGCTGCCTGTGCTGTTCCGCCTGATAACATGATTGATTGGAATATTCTCTAGCTGGTCCGGCGTGGCTGGTAGTCATTAGAGAGTTCTTCACCAAGTGCACTGCATATCTGTTTATGATTCAACAGTTTGCACCATGGTCTTTAATGAGGGAGGAAAAACTCAGCCAGAAGATCTGACTTCTGGACATAAGCCTGAGAGTCAACAGTGGTGAGACCTTTTTTTGTGACAGGAACCACAACTAGACAAAGTTCAAGGTCTCATATCAGGAAAAACATTTTCCTTTGGCTTTGGAAATGAAAATGAATGCAGTATGTAATATTAGAAATACCAGTTTCTTCTCCATAAAGAAGTCTTAAAAGACAATATCTATAATACTAAATGATAAATAATTATGAAGAATAAGAATAAGTTAACATTACACCATACACCATACATATATATTTTGTAGGTCAACAAAAAACCATCCAAAATGTGATGCCTAAAGAGTTCTTGGTAGCGATTTTAAAGATGTATAAAAGGGTTATTGGTAGCGATGGGTGGTGAGACGGACAGCTGATCATTTATATACCAATATTGCAATTTATAGAGGAGTAATTTTCAAACTGCAAAAGCTAAAAAATATCAAAAATTGTTGTTAGAACATGTTTTAAGTGGGAAAATTCAACATAATTACATGTGGAGCTTGTGGTCAAATAATAGAAGAGTTTGACCAATCAGAAGCAACCAAGCACTCATGTGTGTACTGTGCTTTGGTGGTATAAAAGTGGTTTCTTAGAACTTTGCATAGAGCAGCATTACATTTACACTTTAAAGCCTTTAATTTATACTGCAAGTAAAAAATCACAAAATTACATTGCAGAATCAGCCACTTCTAAAACAAAAACTCTTAATCAAATATTGATTTTTTTTCATGTATTGTCATGCTTTTGTTATGTACTTGATTCATTTCAATCATTTACAAATACTTTCATTCATCTAACCTAAAAGATCAATACAACAATAAAATGCACAATTGTATGATAAAGATTGAATGCTTTCATCTATGAAAGCGCCCCCACCCCACACACACACACACTTATCTGTTTTATTTCTCTGTATTTATCTTAAAACATACATTCCTGAAGTACATGGTGTGTCTACATTTCCTGCTGCCACTTTAAATGTATGATGTCACTGTTCAATGATACACAAAGACAATAATCATATCAAATTATAAACAAGGCTCATGGGAGTTCATCCTCGACAGTAAAATACAAACTAAATGATCAGAAATGGCTTCTTGATATCTGGCCACTGTAGTGGACACTATGGCTTCAATTGTTGTGGAAACCATGTTGTGAAAACTATATGCCAAAAAGGTGGGTGTGCTGGTCTGGACCTTCATGTGTCAAAAGTAATCACATCTTAAAATTTGTATTCGGATATTTTGATTCAATTGTTCAGCTCTAGGAATAATCTCGACACAATGTAAAAGTTCTATATTAAAAGGTTTATAATGTTCTATGTTAAAAGGTAATTATTACTTTTGTTTATCTATCTATATATTGTCTGAACTGCATATCCTCAGTCAGAGTCCAGCAGAGGGGATGCTGGAACCCATCCCAGCAGTCACAGTGTGAAAGCCAGAGTAACACCCTGGACAGGTCACCATTCCATCACAGAACTTTTACTTATTTGATTATTCTTTGTTGCCAGCTAAAAAGATCTATTTTTGACATGATCTAGTCAGCCACTGCTTCACAGTCGAAGATTCGACCTTAACTAGTCCCCGTTGTTGTTGGTACACAATGCAATATAGTCCAGTTTACTGTTGATTAGTAGTCTAATGGATGTTATTAAATGCAGCACCATGTCCTAATTACAAAATGCCAGGCTCATGCATCATTTTAATTGATATCCACCTTGTGCCACATGTGCTGCCAATATTTAATGAGAACTCCCTGAACAATCTCACCTGATGCCAGGAAGAAGTGGTGGTGGTTCAGTTTGGAGCAGCATTCACGTCTGTACTCTGTACGACCCTTCGAACTCATTAGTTCACTCTTCCACAGGGACAGGTGCTAAACGGAGAATTTTTTTTATCAGAAATCTGATTTTATATCCTCTGTAATGAGCAGTTCAGTTTGTCTGTTATCCACTTACTGTTATTATGCTAAATAGTATAGAATTCAGTTTAATTCATAGTAAATATAGATAAGATGTGACAGCAGTTTTACAGCCATCTTATGTAACTGACAGAGAATAAGTGTGATGGAAAAATAACATGCAATACAGTACCTATGTTGTTTTATGGCACTGCTGTACCGTAGCAGATCAATTTAATTTTGTATATCATGATTACTGCTATAATTTACCGATCATGGCGCTGCCAGCAATATGCTGTAAATGTACAGTCAATTGTGTGGCAGGGACATATATTGTGTTTTATTCTCGTGTGATTATAGAGCCATAGGACATTATGTACAATCCACTCTGTATGTGTACTGTTCTTAGAACATATTATCGAGCTGCATGACAAGAAAACTGCTCCATTACTACAAAAGCTACTGTGGGTTTTCAGTCAACAGCACACAATTACATTCAGCACTAAAAAGGCATTTAGAAGATCAGAAACTGCGGCATTGTAACAAAGAACTGTCTTGGTACAAACTGTCCTGAATCTCAAATACTGCAACCTTGATGTCAGTCTGTTCTTTCCACTGACAGCACTGTCGATCCAGTTTGTAAAAAAAAAATGCTGGTAGGACCAACTGAAAAAAAAGGCTTCAATCTGACCTTAAATCTGAGTGAATTTGTGGCGTAAAATACGATTTAGGAAACAAAAGACCAGTAAATGCCTGGCTACTTTATTCCATCAGCTACAAAACCACCTATTCTGCACTATAAGTAAAAACATTCCAAAAAAGGAAGGAAAGAAAACAAAAGGGAACGGTGAAAAAAGGAGGGGAGAAAGCGTGAACAGCAAAATCAGAGAGCAATACAAAGCAAAAGAGAGAGACAGAGAGATAAAAAAGAAAGGTAGGGGAAGAGAGAGAGAGAGAGAGAGAGAGCGAGTGGAAGAGGCAGATAAGGAAGAAAGGAGGAGGTAAAGTGAATGAAGGGGGACAAAGAGAGAGGTGCTATGATTTTTCCTTTCACTCCCTATTTCTATTTTGCACCTCACGGTGAATTGGCTCATTAGCCTGTTTAAATGTTTGAACACGGGCGAGATGACAGAAAGACAGAGAGAGAGGGAGAGAGGGACGAGTTTCATGACGCTGAAGAGAGAGAAAGTGGTGAGCTGTCTTGTGGCACGGGCTTCGTTAACCCATATTTGCTTAACGAGCAGTTGCAGTTTTCAGGCTGGCAATTAGCCAGCCCTCCCCTGACCCTGCAGAACCCCTCTTAGCCCGGCCCCCATTGAGCTGCTTTAATATTCGGGAGAGCGACTGGCCTCCTGCCACTCACACCCTCAGCCTAGGCAGAAGACACACACATCCCACTCCACTCTGTGGCTGCACTGACAGGTGGGCTTTACCATCGCTCCAGGCTTGCTACAGGCACTCTTTCCAAAGTTATTGTGCGATTGCAATTTTGCGGCAGACGATAAAGCATTTGATAAAAACGAATCAAGCCAGGCACCCAGAGCATGCCTGACTACACACACAGCCTCACCTGATCTGAGAGGCATTCGGGGCTAATTCACTGAAGAAGTGGCAGAGAGGCTCGTTTAAAGGGTCGTCTTTTGTGTCTCTGTCCAAGGTGCTGATTGGCTGAGACCAGAATAAGCAGATAGACACTGGAAGATCCAAGACAGACCCTGAATTAATGTCCACCTGTCTGAGCGCAGTGTGTGATTTAAACATCAGACACACATCGTATACAAAACTTAGAGTCTATAAGGTTTATAAATCAAGCAGTGCAGCGTGAGGTAGTAGTCTGAAATAGACCATTGGATGGGAATTCAGAACGGATTCCACCAATTTTGATCATTATAAAGATAGCATGTATTTGTCAAACATAAAAGTGAAGGCCCGCTGATTTCTGTTTAACACATGTCTGTAATGTTCAGTTCTTTTTAATACAATGGAATCAGGTTCATGCTTAAACCATTTAAATATTTCAGGACATATCCTTTGTGCTACTTTTCAGAGTGTTTGTCCTCTAAAATGCCTCAAACATCTTCCTTATAATCACTGTATCTTTCCTCTTCTATTGTTTCATCCTCCTCAGACTTTATGTCTCCCTCATTCTCTTCCCTTTCCTCTACTGGCCTCACTTTGTCCTTGAAAACCTGAAAACTGCTTATGACTCCCAAGTCACATCATTAGAGTGGTCATCCTTCATCAGCCCACCTTGACCTGCTTTTCTTTTAAAGGTATTTTTTAAAGGCTTTTCATGTGTGTCTGTGTGCTTTTAGCTCAGAAAAGGGGTCAAACGACCTATTGACCTAATGGACAGTGGGCATTTAGGCAATTGTTGTGATTCTCCAGAATTAACCCTGAATCTACATCATTAGTATTGTCAGAGGATTACACCAAACCATCCACACTGATAAACTAATATAACCTGGGGGGTGGGGGGGTCTTAGTTACCTAATACTACATGTGGCTTGATTTTGGGCCTTAAAGAAGTTGCTCCATACAAATGATCTTATGAAGCAATGAAAACATGGAAACTCTTGTTATACTGGAAAATACAATACTTACCAATATTCCAATTCATATAGGGCTGTTATAACCAGGGGTTATTTCTGCACCGTTTACTTTATAGTAAAATCCACTGGACTCAGAAGTGAATTAAAAGTTATGTGATGGATTTGAACATGTGACACTCATATATGTCATTTCTCACTCCTCCCAATATAAAAGTATGTGAGACCTTTCTCAGCAAATAACATCTCCTGTTCCGTCAGGGAGCCACTTGTCCGACAGTTTGATATCAATATGGCAGGACAAGGGTCAGTTGGGAGAATTAACTCCGGCCTTCCGGACAATCAGTGTGTTAGGCAGGGATCGTTGTGCTCTCTCAAGCTTGTCCTGAAGTCACTGAGGAATCTCCTGTCCTGGCTGCTGACCAAAGCACTCAGCTCACACATCACAGACTATTGAATCTCCACAGAGAGGCTATTTGGTCTGCTTGGTCTGCTGGTCTCCACAGAACGGCCACAGCCGGCTTCACAGGATGCTGATTTCTTTTACTTTTAATCATTTGAAATCTATATTTTTAAAAGTAAAGGTGCCAGAAAGATGCCATTGAAGAACCACCTCTGTTTCTGTCCATTTCGAAAAGTTAAGTAGATTAAGTAATCTTTAAAAGAATATGCTAAATCTCGATCAACTGCATCTTTAGCATATGGCCACTTACCACAGACAGTCATTTCTACATGTTTCACTATACTGAGTTAAAAGACTCAAAGGCTCTAAAACTGGCACTGAGTGTGTTTCACATTTAAGATTTGTTAAAGACTCTTTAGAGCACTTAAGGTGCTTTTCCTATGGTATGGCTTCAAGAACCCTTCAATTTGTGTGTGTGTGTGTGTGTGTGTGTGAACTGCAGTCCCTCAGGACTAGGGATGGGTATCGTTAAGGTTTTAACGGTATTACTACTTCTTTCGATACCACTTATCGGTTCAGTGCTTTAACGGTACTCTTATTGGTACCTTTTTTGTGTTTTTCAATTAAAAAAACAAAACATATTGAGAACAGAAATAACACTATTTTTAAATGTTAAATAATTATCTATAGCTTAGCAAACACCAATGTTTGAGAAAATATCTATTACACAAACAAAACCAATGATTGTAAAACAAATAAATAAACACTCCAACATAGTTGGAGCAGGCAGGTAGGCAGCAAAAGAATTAGCAGCTTTTAACTGGAGGTGGGGCCGTATTTCAGAAACTTCCTATCTTAAGCATAAAGTTAAGATCGGACATTTTAAGATAGATAGGATTTTTTCAATTTGGTATTACAGAAGCAAATCCTAACTGTATTAAGGAATCCTTTCTTATCTCGAGTTAGGAATCCTAAATAAGCGATTTAACGTTGATGATCGACTTTTATGTCTGTTACCTAGCAACTAACGCAACACATAATCTCAGGAAGTCACTGTTACCTGCTGCCCAGTGTTGCCAACTTAGCGACTTTGTCGCTAGATTTAGCGACTTTTTAGACCCCCTTGACGACTATTTTTCAAAAAAGCGCCTGGACAAACCTTAGCAACTTCCCAAATGTCGGCAGTACTGTCCTGTAAGAGCCAGGTCTTGCTTTCCCGGTACAGTTACTCATCGCCCTCTGTCTGCTCTGATCAGTGAGCGCTAGCTCCGGCTGAAAGGAGCAGCATATTCCCGTGACCAGGGTTGCCAGATCTGAGCAATAGTTTCCAGCCCAAACTCAACGTAAAACCCGCCCACCTCAATAATGTTCGTTAGTGTCCGTGTCGTGTGATTGGATGGGTGGTTAAATCCTGGCTGAGCCAGAGAGTCGGTGCGTCGTCACAACTAACAACCCAGTTTCTACCGTGAAGCTGTTTTCGAGAGTTGGAGGGAATGTGTGAAACTCCAGAGAAAAGTATGGTCTGTATTCTCCTTTCTGTTT
>JBBPDB010000036.1:4919818-4931456 GCA_037974465.1 Brachypetersius altus | reverse complement strand
AGAACAGGGCAAAATCAGGACAAAAACATTAACCAAAAAGCAGTGGCCCTAACCGGCCACTGACCTAGCCGTGACACTAATGGTCATTATTTGGACAGATTATTGAGTCATAAAAAGAACAATTTGAGGTAAGAAAACTGAGAAGAGCTTTGTTAGGCTAATGTAATTTTATGTGGCTGTAAAGTTCACTATTACTATCTTTTGTGCTTGATGATGGAGCAAAGAAGCTCAGAGTTCTCATCGAGACCTCATGTTGTCCAGGCTTGGCTGCACCTGGGTCAAACAGGAACAATCTGGTGGGGCTGCTGAGTGGTGAAGGGGCCGAGTCGAGGGTCAGAGGCAGAGGGGTGGGATAGAAGCTAAGCTGATCACTATGGTAACAGACCCATGCCTCCTTGTTGCTCCATCCTGGTGCTGAGATTCAAGAGAGTGATTCACCAAGATATCCCTGGTGGAGAGCAGGATGGAGGACCTGTTTGGGTCCATTGTCTCTTAACCCCTTTTTCATGATAGATTTACAATTCAAATTCAGCTCACTCGCTGTCCTTCAGCCATGAATTTTAATATAAAAAACAACAATACAAATCTCCCACTAGAATAGCGCCTAGGAGGTCTGTAGTTTAAAAAAGTTTTAAAGAATTAAAGCTTTAATAAAGATTTGAAGGAAGATAATATATAGTGCACAAACGTTAAAAAACAATAATGCAATAAAAAGAAATAATATTGTATAAACAAGCTTGCCTTCTGTCAGTATCACTTATGTACACACACTCACCAACCATATACTTTATTAGAAGCACCTAGTTTGCACCTGCCACTTTATGAGCTCTGTGTTCTTTATTGGTCCACTTTACAGGTTACAATTATAGACTGTTGCCTTGCACACCTGCTGCCCCATTCAAGCACAGAAGCATTATATGAGATTTTACTCTGAAAATTGAAAAATGCATTTAATTTACATATCATTGTGTGGATATATTTGATATGTATATTTACTTTTACATATTGTATTTACATAGAAAGAATGTACACTGTTGAATCATTCAGTATGTCAGTATCACTATCACTGAGTTCTTCATAAGTCACTTTCGGTGTTTCTCAAAGGAACTTCAGAGGTGCCACAAGCTTAAATTTGCAGGAGCAGATCCCTAACCACCGAACCACCAGCTGCCCTTGCTGAGTTGAGTCTTCAGTCTCTGGGTTATTTTGTGATTTGTTTTCCTGGCATACTAGTACAATGAATAATCTAGCTGAAGATTTAATGAGCTTTAAAGGCATGTATGGACCCCAATACTTACATATTTTCTTTATAAAAATAATGCCAACTTACAGATAAGTGTGAATGAGACCGCAATGCATGGTCCCAGCTTAATAAGGCGTGGGAACAAGATATTTAATTCATGGCCACAACTTAATTATCTCTACAGTGGATGGCATCCCGCCCAGGGTCCCTGCCTCGCACCTGTAGACCCCGGGATAGACTCTGGATGTCTGCGACCCAAGTATGGAATAAGCTGTTGCAGAAAATGAATGAATGAATTAATTAATTAATAACTTAATTAACTTAATTATCTTGTTCCCATGCCTTACTAAGTTGTGGCCACACATTAGGACCCCATTCCCATGCCTTTAGAGTAAGTGTATTTAAAAGGAAAGATGTCCCCTGGAATGTGATCTGTAACTTACTAAAACTATATTAGGTACCTTGCTTGTTTGCATGCTTGCTATCCAAACTCACCAGATGTTGCAAGTTGGTTTGAATATCTCAAATGCCACATTCACAGCGTTTAACACCAAATTCTATTGGTCACACTTTTTTGTTTTAACCTGAAGTCACTAGCAGCTGCAGGAGAGACAATACAGTAGCAAAACTACAAAACTGTATTGTCTATAGTAAAGTAATTGGTTCTAATTGTTTGATATCAGTTCCTCATTCTCAGATCAACTAGTGGTCACTTAAGATTCCACTTAAGTGTCCAGTCATAAGTGTTAACAGCCTCTGGTGATCAACATCCACTCTAAAGTGACTCTTTGGTCAGCAACGAACCCCGATGAAGGACTAGAGGGTGGTCAACAGACTGCGAACCGGCAGGACTACAGTCTCTACACCTGCGGGGCGGAGCTACAAAGAACGTATTTCTGACAAATATTAGCAGGTTTTCAGTCATTACTCTCTAATTCCTGTTTGTTTATTTGTCACGTGACTACTGCGTGTGGCCGATGGTGGGATAAATCAGCGTTTGTGGACGATCGATGCAGTTTGAAAGCGATAAAAAACTAAATTGGAGCTAAATCAATAAATCTGTGGGCGCATCTCACGGCACGCTCACCCTTCACCGCGCGCGGAGCGGGTGGCTTTAGGACCCAGGACCGCGCGGTAGTGTGTGTGTGTGTGTGTGTGTGGCTGGTGAGAGCGCGCGTTCCTATCCCCATCAGCACTCTGGACCACTCTCTGGCGAACACTGGGAAGGGTTTAGCCAAGAAGTAAAAAAGAAAGAAAGAAAGAAAGAGAAAAACACACGCACATCACGCAGAGGAAGGGAAGCAAGCTGCGTTTATACGCCTTGTGGAGCTGCGCGCGCGCACGCGTAACCGACACCGGCGCGCGGCACGGCTCGTGCGCACCGGTCACTTTACATTTCAGAGCGCGAGCAATGGTGTTGCGGCGCTGGAGTGCGAGCTGAGCGGAGACACTGCAGCACAGCGCGTGGGACACAGGTGAGTGGCGCGTGCTTGGTACCTGTCCGCTCGTGGGAGTTCTACACGTGGGGCAGTTTTGAGTGGAGAGGCTCGAGGACAGGAGGGAATGTGAGATTGTGAGAATGAGAGAGAGGAAGACAGAAAGAAAGCAACGCAGGTCTACGTGATGGAGAGGCACGAGGGATTTGAGGTGGAATCTTCAGCACGTGCTGAGCGAACTGGGGGGAATGGGTGTCATTCAGAGTTTCTTACTTTATCAAACACTAATGGAAACATTCGGCTGATTTTAATGAAGAGCTTTTTTCTGTTTTACTCAATCAACTTATAGGTGGCATAATCAACTTATAAGGTCTCTCTCTCTCTCATTCTCTTTATTTCTCTCTCTCTTTATTTCTCTCATTCTGTTTCTTTCTCTTTCTCTCTTTCTGTCACCCTATCTCTCTCTCATTCTCTCTGTTTCTATCTATCTATCTATCTATCTATCTATCTATCTATCTATCTATCTATCTATCTTTTTCTTTCTTTTATAGATCTGCCAAAAGAGTTATTTGGAGAAATGCCATTGCAGAACATCTGTTGTTTCCCTAAATAACATTTCAAAGCCCACACACAACCTTTCAATTTATTGTAATTTTGCTGCACATTTTGGAGCTCCTCGTGTCTGGGATAGTGGGCAGTGCTTTAGGTGTCCAGAGAGCACTTTCCACACACTTCTCTTAATGCCTTTAAACTGTTATTAGTCCGCCCCTCATCAACGTGTTCGTACAACAGCTGCGTGTGTGACTTGTCCCATTTACTGACCCGTTGTTGGAAAGCATTAAATGTGGAGTGGTCGTGGACATTTGGGAGACCCTTAACTAATCGCTCCCGGCTCGCTTGATTTGATATAACTGATCAACATTGATCTTCAATAACATGAGGATTTGATCAGTATTGATCTTCACTTGCTTCCACTTCGTCTCTGCTCAGCAGAAATTACAAATTACAAAGTGCTGCTGATGTGATGCACATGCCATAAGAGCCCCTGCGCACCAAGGTTTTACCAGAGTCCCCTGGGAGAGAAAGGGGCAAGAGCAACTAGGAGCTGTCCACCAATGTTGGTGCTGAAAGCAGCTGTTTATAGACTTTACAGTGTGTAGAAGAAAATGGGGTGGAAAAGAGGGTGGTTTCTTTGTCTGCTGGACACATCTGTAGTGTTGAACAAACATACACAGTCTTCATTTATGACCACCAGGACTGAAAGAACCCGCCAAGGTTAATAAAACACTTTGTGTTCTATATGGTATACTAATTTAACTCTAGCAGTGCTGGTGTTTAACTGTGTCAGTGTTCCTTCAATGTGGATGTTTGATTAATGATGTAGATGCTCATTCAGCCATGCAGATGTTTTTACAACACTGTAGATATTCCTCCAACACTGAAGATGAATGCAGTAGATGTTAATTCTGTAGACGTTTAATGCTGTAGGTGTTCAATGCTGTAGATGTGAATTCTGAGATGTGGGTGTTTATGCTACACCGCAGATGTTAATTCAACACCTATGGATGGTTAGTCTATACAATAGATGTTCATTCTACATAGCAAATGTTCAACAGTGTTCATTCAATGCTGCAGATCTTCCTCCTATGTAATAGGTGTTAATGCAACACTCTAATTATTTAATGCAGTAGATGTTCATTCTACACAGTACTGTGGATGTTCATCCAACACTGCAGATGTTCCTGTTCCTTCTATGCAGTAGGTGTTAATCCAACTCTCTGGATGTTTAATGCAATAGATGTTCATTCTTTATAGTAAAGGTTCAACACTGCAGATGTTCAGGACTGTAGATGGTTATTCAGCGCTGGGGATTTTCCTGGGAAGCACTGGCTGTGGTCTCAGATGATCCTGTGAATGGTGGTGGTTCTGTCTTGCATGACCTAAGGGCAGTATCTAATGAAATTATGAGAGCGTGATATCCAATTCCAGACGGTTAACTCTCTCACTTCGATTAGAGGGGGAAAAAAAAGAAATCCTTCTGCGGGTGCTAATACTGGTGCAGCCATTCATTCAGCAGCAAAATTCAAAAGGTTAAATCCTACAGTAATCATCTCCTAATGCTATTATGTGCCAACCCCATCACATAATTAAGTGTTAGCTAAAACATATGAAATCCACTGCAGCAACTGCTTCCTCTTATTATATTATGTTGCTGTGTTAGTTTGAAGCATGCAATGTTGATTTACATGCTGGGTCCACTAGACTGTACCGTGTGCTCAGGGGTGCCTGTGTGGTCTCTGAGGCCTGTACTTCATTAATATCCCAAAGAACCCTCTGCTCTTCCGTTTTCCATGATAAGAAAGTGTTTTTTTTTCTTGTTCTCCCTTTCTTCTCCTTTGTTAATTTAAAAATTGCAGCCCTGCTCCACACTTTGCACTTGAAGACAGAGCCCTGTACACATCCCCCTTTTTATCACACCACAATACCTCTTAGGGGCCTGATTTATCTAGTGACAGCTGAAATTGCTTTTTTTTTTTTTTTAAAGTAAACATGGCTACAATGCTCACCCCTAAAGCCCTACAAGTTATTTTCCAACCTGTCATTCACTTTGTTTCCTAGCAATTGTTTGAGTAAAGGAGAAAACATCTGTAATAGAGGTATCATACACAGACACGGACACATACACACATGCACACACAGTGACAATTCAGTTTCACTATATTTTCCAAACATATCATGGTATCACATAATATTTGCATGAAATCTGTCTTAAATAATATGTAATAGGCAAGATATTCAGAGATGTTTGACCCCTTTTAACCCATTAAAATGTCCCATAACTGTTGTTGATGGACAAGCGTGAGTAAAAAAAATCACCATGTCAGCATTACTTCATATCACTATAAAAAAGAGACTCCTTGCTGATTTTGCTGCGGTGGTTTCTTAACAAATGTGCACACATTCAGAACACAATTCAGATGGAAAAGTTTCATTTTTTTATTCGCTTCAATAAAAGGAGACTGTATGTATATTCTTATCATGTATATTCTTATGCAGCTGTTTGCTCAAACTGTTGATATCTTTTTAAAAATCTGTCTCAGTTAAATCTTTATATATCAATGTAATCATGACATTGAAAAAAAATCATATTATTGCAGGAAACGTCAGAAAAAGATGACATGTTTTTGAGTTAAAAAGTTAATGAATTTTGATCTAACGATATTAATGAACTCATTCGGTAATATTGCTACACCCTTTAAAGGGTTTTTCAAGAATTCCTTAGAAAAGGAAATGGTTACATAGAGAACTATGACAACTCATCAAATATCCATTTGAATGTTAAAATGGTTCTGTCTAGTTGAATTGGTATTTATGATGGAAGACTAAGACACTTTTAGAAAAAGATACTGAATTGTCATTTGGGTCGTCCCACCCGTGGTCCTGGGGTGATATCCTCAAGGGTTCTTCTTTAGCACTTTTAATTAGGGAACAAAATTGTACAATTTTCCATAGCGGTGATAAAAGCTTATAGAAAGGTACAACTATATACCCTTACCCTGGAAGAGCACTTTTTTAGAGAGTGTTTTATGTTAAAAGACAGCATCTCTGACTAAACTTGAAACCTTAAGTAGAAAGTTCACTATAAAAAAGCTGGGTATCTGATGCCTTCCTTTTGAACTGCAAAATAATTTCAGATGAAATTATTCATCCTAAAGTATTACACACATTCTGCTTGAGGTTTAATTTGCAATTTGATTATATTTATTCACACGGATTCTGATGCATTTATCATTTACAGTGTAGGTTTTGACGTTTTTGATTTTCATTCTTTTAAAATTATATCAAAGTGAACCGTACACCAATAGTTCCCAATTCCAGTCCTGATGACCCCACATTCTAGACCTTTTGTGCTTTGTCTCCTCCTGCAAACTTGATTCAGCTCAGATTGGCTGAGTCAAAGCTTGCAGAGTAGAGGATATATACAGACATGCAGAGTCTCCATGACTGATCTATACAATACTATACATGTTAACCCAACAGAAACAAGTCTAGAAAGAAAACATACTATTGCGTATGTGCCAGAACCCTAACCCAAACTTCTATAACCTCTGAATAATTTACCCAGCATGAAGCCCATGTTGTTACACTAACTACACTAATAATAATAGTACTAAAATACAAATAGTAATACTATACTACTGAAAAATAATGTAATATGTCTTTGATTTTAAGTAACAGCAAAAATGATCAAAATCTCAGAGCAAATTGCATACGCTGCATGTCTTTGATATCTATGAATAATGCTCAAATAAAAAATCAATAGTATTCTGTGACAAGGATAACACCAATATACAGTCCCCAGAACTACACACTAACAAACACCCGCAGCAGCAGCAGCAGCAGCAGCTGTAAAGGGTCATGTGCCTTTTCTTCCTTTGACAAAGCATCACTCATTCAAGGTGATATGCATGAAGTTTATTGCACAGATCCCTTCTGATGTGAATAAGGAATTGCATTGAATTTCAATAAAATGTGAGTATGCATTATTGATGGCACAATAACACAATTTGCTTGTTGCTAGAAGAGGTGAGGCTGTGTAATGATTGCAGGGAAGACCTTTGATGTAGAATGAGAATGTTGCTTCAGACTGGTCATTTAATTACAGTATTGACTGACACGGACCACACCGGCGTCTCTGCCCCTTCGCTCATGCATATTTCACTGCAGAGGTAAACATTTGTTGCCTCTTATTACTCATCTCAAAGATGGACTGCCATAAGCAATGTGTAATACGAGTGCCGAGAAATAGCAGGCATCATAAGAGAGTGAGGAAATAGAAATAAAGAGACTACTGGACTGAACTCAATAATGTACTCATTAACTGGCTTTTCCTGCATGGTTATGAGGTTGGACAAGCTATATAAGAGTGTTGAAAAAACTAATTTAAGCTACTGGGAGACAACTCAGGCTTTATTACAATACAAATGAATCACATTAAACCACCACAGTCATGCATAATCAAAACTAGACGAGAAATGACAATGATTTTGACACCCTGCTAACATTAGTTTGATCCTCCCACCAAGATCTACACATTAACTACAGTATGACTTTTGGCAAATATACTATATAAATATAATTTGAAATTAATCACTTTTTCTAAATATGTGGACCATGAGTATGTGTGCAATGTATCATTGATGAATGGGTTTTTTAAATACTGCCTAGGATGATCATATTAGGCTACGTTAGACCAAGTTAGACTAAGCTGTAAAGTTTGACTCCTGAAGAATATACGCTGTTTTTAATTAAGCTGAAATTCTCTTCAATACGCAAGTTTCATTTTCAGCTTGAGCAGGACATGGCTGACATCTTCTGCCTAGCCAATTAGAGAGGGACTGTCACTGAAGTAAAAGGGGGAGAAAGTTTCTGAAAGGTCATTAGCCTGGCATAATAAATGTTAGCCTCTTTAAATTCATGAAACTACACTCGTTCAGTACACCGGACACTCCTGCTGCTTCCACTCTTTGACCAATTTGTGAGGTTCGTGTTCCTCACATTTCCACTCTGTGGGTGCACAATTATAAACTGCAGCCCATCATGCACGTACCCAATCCATCACTGGTCATTTTCTGATTACAGGAACACTGTTGGCCAGATCTGCTTTACACACATCATCACTTTAAAGTAGTCTACCACCCAAACCAAGAATAGTATTGTGGTCAGAAACTGGATGGACAAGAGAATGGCTAACTGTGCATCAGTAGATCTCCGTCTCTAACTGTACACCAGGGTGTTTCCAATAATGTGGCCTGTGAGTGTACGTCAGTTAAAGCGAAAATATATGAGAAAGAAAATGTTGGTGTCAATGTGTGTGTGAAAGAGAGAGAGAGAGAGAGAGAGAGAGACAGGGAATGTACATGTCTATGTGTGTGTCTCTTGATCCCTCTGGTATATTTTAAGCTGTTGTGCGATATTTCCCCAGAGAGATGAGTCATCTCATGTGTTCATGTCTCTGAGGTTTTGGCTCATAGTGCTTCTGTTCCTTTATTGAATTTTGCACATTCTTACCAGCAAAATGCTCCAACACAATGAAAACACTAAGCGTTGCTAGTCTATTCAGAATGCCTACTGTAATGTGCTTAAATGCCAAAGTAAACACCATATAAATATGTATGATGGCCCTGCTTTTCAGAATTTTTTTTCCCTTTAGAACTGATAGTCGCACTCTTTTTGTTGAGCAATGCAATGAACTGTAAGCTGTTCAGAATCAAAGCAGAATTGTGCAAATTGTTTTGTGCAGATGGCTGGGTTTTCACATTATTAGTGAATCGCTGACACAGGCTTTATTTGCTTGGTGCACTTGTACTGATGTCAGTCATTGTCTTTGTGCTTTTGTGCAGGTAAGATAGAAAAGGAATTGTCTGTAATCAGCCGTGATGGTTCCTCGGTCAATAGTACTTCTCTGCCAGGTGCTCCTCTCTGGCCGTTCATCACTGCGTTTGTACACATGTTCCCCTGGATGGATGTACGGGGTAATGACCTGTGTCCGATGGATGGACTCTGGTCACTTTATGGCCAAAAGAAATAAGTTGTAATTCATGGCCTCCAAAAAAAAATACCATGGCACCCTTAGGCGATCAGTGCCGGTGGACATCTATCGTGGAGATCCTTCCTTATCGCAGCCGCACCCATTCTTGTGGTGTGGGCCACTCGGCAAGTCATTTTGCCCTTAATGTCTGGTAATGACAGTTGCGCCTTTTATTTCCCCCAGTGTTGATTGAGTGCCTTTTTATTGAATTTCCATTGAAGTGATCGTTTCTTCAAACCGTCCCCTCGTATTTAATTTCACACCAGAGAGACACTTTCTGCACTGCTGCCCATGGTGCCAGTGACGAATAGACTTTCTGTTCAGACAGTGCTGCTCACTCACCAACCCACCTGGAAAGAGGCTTTCAAAGGACAAGTGATCCAATACTTTGTACTTACAGAATAATCTGTAGAAAACAAAATTCATTACTCATTTGTTGAAAATTGAGGCCACTGCTCTTTTAATTGGAGTAAAGTTAAGTGGCCCTTCAATCATTAACACAGTAACACAGCACACAGTGTGAATTCTGTATTTAACCCTTTCACCAAGCGAAACAGTGGGCAGCCAGTGATGTAGCACCCATAGAAGAGGGTGTGGGGATGGTACCTTGCCCAAGGGTGCCTCAGTGGTGCCACAGGCAGTCCTGGGATTTGAACTCACCTTCCAATCACAGAGGCAACTCTCTAACAACCAGACCACCAGCTGCAAGGTAGTTTTAATAGTTGGGTCTGGTCTCTTAATGAACAGTCCAAGGGTGACAGTGTCGGGGAAAAGAAAAATCAACATGAACCTCTGACAGGAACCAACACTGAAACAGAAAAACTCCATAAGAGTATGAGGAAGAAGCATCAAGAGGAAACAAGACTCAAAAGAAATAGCTCATCTGAATAAGATGTAAGCATGAGTAAGAAAAAACAAGATTCAAACAGAAAAACACATTAGGAGTATGAGAAAGAAATCCTGATGCCCATTTACTGCCAAGGCCAGTTCCGAGCTTGTGCCTAATCTCAAACCAGTACTACCAGTACTAAAACAGTTCTCAGACAGATTATCTTGTTCTAGAGTGACTCCAACATTTTAGCAGGTTAAAAATGTATTATCATGACCAACAAGACTACCATTTAAAAGAAGAGAGCTTCAGTATGAACATAACATCAAAACAGTATATGTAGGCCCCCATGGTTGTCGCTGTGCTGGCATTGCTTTGAAAGTGGAGATGTATTCAGACATATCCAGTGATGTAATAACTGGGGCTTAATGGAACACTCTAGCCCATGGAAAAGAAAAAACAGTTCTATTCTAGCACTATTCAATTCTAGCACTGACTAGAATCTAGTTTGTGTTTGTGAAAGGTGGAATGAGATGAGCCAAAACTCACAGGGAATACTGAGGAACCAAACATGGGTAATAGCTACTGAAAGGAATCTAGGTTCAAAAGAAAACCTAAGAGCCTCAGGAAACCCAGACTAAAAAGCAAGAACCCCTTAATTGCTCTCCAGGAGAATAAACCAATAGCTCATTTTAGAAGTCTCTCAAAGTGTATCAGAAAAGGGCAAAGAGAATTAGATCTGGTGGATTAGCCTTTGTGTTAAGCATATACAAAGTGTTCAGTACAATATAGTGGTTACTGTGTAATATGTCTTAAGTTTATCCGTGAAAAAGTCTGCAGTTGAAGGGGCTAAAAGAAAAGGAAGCGTGTGTTAAAGTACTGATGTCCTGGCAATGCACACGTTTGCCCACATCATAGTCAGAGGTCAAAGATCAGCATTCTACAGCATGAGCCAGACATCATTTATTAGCCCAGCTTGTGGAGGCCCATTCGGCCTGCATGCAGTTGTCCATCATGGTCTCCAGCCGGGCTCTGCGCTCTCTCCGTCTCTCTGATAGTTCTCATAACTGCTGTCATGCTCTATCAATTCCTCTAATGTCACTGGAGCGTCGGTGAGCTGTGGAACTATCTATCTCCACGACTGTCACAGGCCGTTAAATGCTATTATTCACTGGTGGGGAGTGCTGTACTGCCTGTAAGACTAAGCAGAGTGCCTTTCACAGGGCTGTGGATTCACCCAGTACACCGATGTTTTTCTGCTGAAAAAATCCATCCGTAGATATTTAATGTTGTTTGGCCTTTTTTTCAGCTCTCACCAAGGTTCCTCTTTGACTTTGCGGAACGTACCTGAAATTGATCATTTTCACACGAATAATATACACTATATGATGTCAACTTAGTTATTGCCAAAGTATGTAAACTTACATTTTCAATAATATAAAGCCAAGTTGGATGCAGATATATGCCATCTTAGGGAGTTTTTCCTTGCCACTGTCGCCGTTACTCTTGGCTTGCTCATCAGAGGCATTTCATTCACA
>JBBPDB010000036.1:4845486-4859998 GCA_037974465.1 Brachypetersius altus | reverse complement strand
ATTTCATTTTGAACTCAGTTTAATACATTACCCTTAAAGAAAATGTAAATATAAACCTGAGGTTTAAATACAGAAAAGTCAGGAACGAGAGAGACAGAGAGAGAGAGCAAGAGAGAGAGAGAGAGAGAGAGAGAGAGAGACACAGAGAGAGCGAGAGAGAGGAACATAGAGAGCGCGCGCGCGCGAGAGAGAGAAACAGAGAGAGCGAGACAGGTTTAAAAGGGGCGTGATCCGGAAAAGTTACGAACGAGAGCCAGAGAGAGAAAGAGACAGACAGAGAGAGAGAAAGAGACAGACAGAGAGAGAGAGAGAGAAAGAGAGACAGACAGACAGAAAGAGAGAGAGAGAAAGAGACAGACAGACAGACAGACAGAAAGAGAGTAAATCCACGTTAAAATATCAAGGTGAAAGTAATCATAGCTTGCGTAGTATAGACCCAGCTCCCAACCCAACTTTGTGGGCGATATTAACGGCGATATTTTTATCTCGCATTAAGAGTCTCACATTAACGCAGCACGTTAACGCTGATAACGGCCCACCGCTACTTACATGTCTAGTTACCCACAGGAATTATTTGGCAAAATTAAAATCAACATTTTAATGTGATGGATGTGCCTGCTTTCTCGCCACTAACCGGTTGAAACGAGGAAGACACGCTGACAGAGACAAAGGTGAATGAGACAAAGGGCGGAACACTGAACATTCTAAAATTCTGAAACAAGGGGTGGGTCGTGAAGTCAAAGGGGGCGGGGCACGCAGTGAGAGCATTGCTGAGATCAGACCTGATCTGACTAAATTTTGATTGGTGCAGAAGCAAGGCTCCGCGGACCGGCAGGAACCTTCGCGGCCCGTAGTTTGAGAAACGCTGTTCTAGAATAACTAGGTGAACTGAGCAGTATGAATTAAATGACTTTACAGAATCAGAATAAGAAAAGGTTGTTGATCCCAGAGGAAACTACTAATTCTGCGATTACACAGACAGACAAAGAACATTATAGAATATAGCATAAGTTGAAAGAAAAAGAAGGTAAAAATGATATAATATTTTAGCATGATCAAATAATTAGAATCATTTGAGAGCAGCACGGATTGGGGAGAACTTTTTTGATAGTGAGGAGAATATTCCAGAACTGTGTGAGTAAAGGAACAAATTGTAGAACCATACTGATTGTGAGAGAACTCTACAACAATGTGATTAGAAGAGAATTTTCCAGAACAGGAACGTTTTGGAACAGTGACTATGGGGGAGAAGAGGAGTACATTCTGTGAAACTGTGGAAAATGATGAAGAACCTTCTAGAACAGTATCAAAAGTGGAGAACACTAAAATAATGTGAACGGGGAGAAAATTACATCACAGTGTGAATGGGGAAGAAGGTTCTAGAGGAGTATAAATGGAGAATTTTCTTCAGTATTGCGAATTAAGAGAATGTTCTAGAACTGGGTGGAAAGTGAAACCCATTCTAAGGCCAACATGAATGGTGGGAAACAGCACTAATTAATAAAGAACAATAAAACAATATGATTAGAAGCGAATAGCCAGAACAGGGAAAGTTTTGGAACAATGAGTATGGGGGAGAAGATTAATCAGTAGAAATGGAGGCAGAACTTTCTGGAATAATGAGAAAGAGAATAATATTATAGAATTGTGTGAAAGGAGGAACACATTCAAGAACTGTGTAAAATGTTGGAAAACCTAGAACAGTATTAACTAGAGATGGGCCCGATCCGATATATCAGTATTGGGTCCGATATAGCCGTAAATCGCTCAGACAGCCCCGATCACTAAATTCCAGTTCCAGATGCATCAGTGCCCCCATACCATGAACCTGCGGCAACTTCAATATGAGCGAGCCGTTGTTTTGAACAAAATGTTGTTAGTTAGGAGATACTACAGTTTGGAAACACCGAAAAGCAAGACGGCTACTTGCAACGTGTGTAAAGCCAGCGTGCCAAGGCCTGGAAGTACGGTTGCGTCAATAATCAAGCACCTGCAGAGATTTCACGACAAAGAGTGCCAGGAGTTCATGCTAGCAAACAGAGAAAAGACACCAGGCAGCAGACACTCGCTCAAGTTTTTCAAAAACGCAACTAATTTACAGCAAACAGCCCAAGCGAAAGGAATATCATAGAAGACTCTTAGCTCTGCCTCAAGACCTCTTTAGCCTCAAAACACGAGGCTAAAGTTGGGCATCTCTTAACTCAGCCGGTCCACCTTAAATACAGAAGTGGTTAGATTACATTCTGCCTGTGTCGTGTCTCTGAATTCATGTATTCGTTTTGCACTTTTTGTTTTACGCACTTGTTTTTGCTAAAATGGACAAAATTGTACTTGTACTTTTTAGATTAAAGTGTTAATGATATTTACAGAAATTTACATCTGTTGCTGCTACATTTTTGTGAAAAGTTACATAAATAAATTCCTTTGGAATGCCTTTATGTTCAGTGTAGTTGTGTATATTTTCTAAAAAGTGCTTAGCAGTTTATTTATTCTTTGATGTAACCTTACTAACAAACAGCACAATTTCAACAAAAATAATGCTAATATTAAAGTAAAAAGATGTATTATATTGGACTCTGTATCGGTATCGGCATTTCAGAATCAGATCGGAACCGCAAAAACGTGGATTGGCCAACCACTAGTATTAACTGTGAAGAACGCTAAAATAATTTGAATGGGGAGAAGATTACATAAAAGTGTGCATTGGGAAAAATTTTAGAACAGTGTGAATTGTGAAGAAGATTCTAGAGGAGTATGACTGGGGCACTTTATTGAGTAATACGAATGAAGAGAGTTTTCTAGAACAGCACTGTTTGGGAGAGAACAATAGAACAATCTGATTGGAAGAAAACATTCCAGAACAGTGTGCATAGGAGGAAACTTTCTAGAACACTTTAATAGAGGGGAGAAGATTCTAGAAAACATTTTACCACACACGGATTTGCTGTAAAAAGGTAGGGGTGGAGGGCTCACTAAGAAATATATTGTTGTCCCATGGAGGATTTCCAGCATTTGCTATCTTTACTCAGTGGGTACAATGTTCTTTCTCTAACCTTTAAAGGAAAAACGTTGAGCTTCTTTGGCTGAACAGCATTCCTATGGGTCCAATCAAACGTGAAAAGCACTCAAGAGGGAAAAAAGCAAAAAAAAGCATATAATACAAATGGCAATAGCAGGTCCAGGTGCACCATCTCCTTATCATCCTCTACTAATTGCTTATTGATTTTTTTCAGGGAAAAAGTTATGATTTAATAAAGCCTAGTGTGAGCTCACCCGTGGCCCTGGGAGTCAGGAGAGAGAGAGAGCAGGATAGAGAGAGAGAGAGAGAGAGAGAGAGAGGAGCTAAGGAGACAGGTGACAGGTGAGGAGGATTAAACACTGTGGATAAACCATCTGTCTGTCAGCGCCGCTTCATTTAACACAGCACTAAAATTCCTCCACAAACTGTGATATTAAATGGCTCGAAGGAATGACACTGCTGGTTCTCTTTGGCGGTCTTTGGGTGCCTTACAGACTCAGTGGTGAGCACAGCCAAATACGGTTATTAGCGAGAAGCCTGATCACAGTTAGACTTAAAATCTCTCCCTCCTCTCCACAGAGTTCTTGGTCTAAAGCCACCTACAGTTTCCTACAAAGTTTTGAGTTTATCAGAGCAAAAGACTAGACTTGGACTTCCAGGAAACTACTCAAAAAGTTGCGTTGAACCGGAAAACCACAAACTTACTGAAGAACGTTTACTGAACATGGTGTCCAGAAAACTTAGAAGGCGTATTGTGGAATTAGAGAAAGCCTTAAAGTCAAACTCAAGCTACCCAAAAGAGTTATGAGGAGCAATGCCGAAGAAGAATCACTTTTGTCTAAAATGGGTGTTTTTGAATAAATCATTTTTGAAAGCGTGAAAAAATGTTTACAGTTTAAATGCCTCCTGCTTCTATAAACCAGTAAATTCAGTAAAAGCTTTGTTTCCCCTCAGGAACCGTATGTTCAAGCCAAGGACCATTTAAGAAGCAAGCATCAGAATATTCATTTCCCTCTTGTTTATGATTTATTGCCATGGATACAACGTTTGTTTGCAAGCTTTGTCTTGATTTGCCTTCACAGTGCGCACAATAAATCAGAATAAATTTAATCAGGGACTTCCAGATATAAAAACAAAACAGTGAGCCACTAAACCCTGTAATTTTCTGGAAGCTGCTGAGCAAAATCAGAGACCTCCAAGCCAAACTGTTATATGTGGAATGTAATGCCACATTTTCCCAAGACCCATAATGGGAGAAACATTCTGTAACTCAGTCGCGCAGAAAATAGCAGTGGACAGCAGCGCTGGACATACCTATGAGCCCGAAATAAAAATCAAGGAACCTAAACAAGAACACCTAAATCAAGGACGCAAACCAAGTGTAAACCACGCAGTCATCAGAAACCACAAATAATGACTGATTGTCAGTTGTACAAGTAATAGTAACACTGATTATAGTTATTATGCTGAAGGATATGTTGGCAGGGCCTGAGTATTGACCGCACTGGCCAGTTCTCACTGGCTGTGGCCTTAGACCTTCGAATATGTTCAGACTCATTAAATGCCTAAAGGCTCTGGTGTAGAGACAGTCTATCACTGATGCATTTATACATATATTTACGGCCTCTCTCTCTCACATACACACAGACACACACACACATTCTCTCTGTCATTCCCTTGTTCATATTGTCTCATTTTCTGTCTTTTAGCCTATCTTGGATCTGTTCTGTAGTTGAAAAAATGAGGTTGTTCGCCAGTTGGCTGATATCAAGTCTGTTGGATTCGAATGCTGAATGAATGCTGAGCTGAATGTAAAAACTTTCCCATGCTTTCAGTGCCCCAAAACCCTTAAAGAGATCCCTTTAAAGGAACATGCCTCTTTGTTTTTTTTTTCTCAAACAGACATAAGAACACAGCATGGAGCAAGTGAAGCGACCACATCCACTCCAACCTCCGACCATGATGAGGATAACTCGCCTGGTTACACAGGTAAAACCCGTTCTACCCGCACACCGCTGTAATGCTGCTCTGTGGTTCCGCTGGCCTGCATCACTCTGCAGTAGAGGGTACATCATAATACAGACAACACGTCAGAATGAATCAGAAATCATAACACACTTTCCTTCCACACTGCGACACATTTCCATGTAAAACTCAGACGGGCCTCTGGCTTGAGTGTTTCATGTGATTGTTGGTGGTGGTAATGGTGGTGGGGGTGGAAGAAAAGGAAAGTGAAACATGATACTATTAGTTAAATGAATGGTCCAGTGAAAAAACAGATTTACATAATATTCCACTTACCCCACATGGAGTCAGTCAGAATATATTCTGTCACCGAATTTTGCTTCTTTATTTAGGTGCCGATGGCTACTTCTTGTTAGCAACGTTACCGCCGTAGCAATATTTAGAAAAGCAATCTCGGCTGTTCAGTTGCATCAGTGGAAATTGTGTAAATTATTTTTTTTTTTTTGCCAAACTATTAACATATTATTATTTATCTGCACCCACTGGTGATATAATCAAAGCTCAGGGGGTGTTTTAGAATCAGGCAACAGCCAATACTGTTCAAAGACAACAGAAAACAAGAATTTTCGGTTTAAAATGTTATGACAAATTGTGTTCAGTATTACCAGAATCAACAGAAAAGGACCCATGATGCAAAAGCACAGAAGAGCCACATTTGTTTGCAACATTTTAATTGTGGTTGTTTTAAATAAGCCATCTATGCAGAGATAAAGAACTCAAGAACACCTTTATTTTTAAGAATGCGGTTACTTTTAAGAAGTACATTTTTCAAGTTGTCATAAAGGGAATAATAATAGAAAAATCAGAATTTCAATACGTGTCTGGTGCCTTGTTTTCTTCTTTAGTTTTACACTGGTGCTATACAGCTACAGTAGCTAACAAGTAATAAAAACGTATCTTAGCGTTCAGCTGGCAGTGTGCACAACTGCATCCATCAGTTGCTACACATGTGCCCTTTGCCCCTCACTAAAACCATCAGTTTTCACTGAACTATTCATTTCACTGACACATTCAGAATACATGATACAAATTGGGATGTGATTTGATCTCTTTAATGCTCTTACACCATACAGGCTGAAAACCCATAGCACTGAACAAGAGCTGACTTGTTGAGGTTGACCATCCTAATTAGATTTCATTATGGAAACAAAGAAATAGATCTGCCGCTCATAAAGAGGAAATTGGGTTAATCAGCACCAGGGCCTAAGCCAAAGTGAGGGGAACTCAAGGTTCACCTAGATCAAGAACGTCCTCCCGAGGATTGTGTTCACCTCACTAAATGGAAAAGCATTCATTTGCTGTCAGCTTTGGGGAGCTTGGAGTGCCCAGCCAAAGACAATGTAGCGCAAGCAGCTGGAGAATGTTTTCGTTGGAGCCCTATGACCTATCAGCCAGCGTCTCAGAGCTGAGAAAATAATTGATTAAGGCTCTCTCCTCACTCCCAGTCTTGGTTCATTTGTAGCTCTGAAAGCTAAACTCTCAGTGAACAGACTGCCTTACACTCTATTCAGTCACTCAATAACATTTGAGTGATTAATGCTAGCTTTTGGCCTCAGTGCACTATATTGCTTCGGAGATTAACTCATGTAGTAATATGTAAAGAACTCATATAATAGAAAATGAAATATCACTCCTCATAGAAAAACATTAAATGTTGTTGACATTTGAAGTTTCCATATTCCAGGCCATATTTTAATATTTCCATTCACCAGTGCACATAAATAGTTAAATTGCTTAACAGCTTAAAATTGTTTCATTTCATTGTTTTTGTGACATCATAAAAGCTGAAGAAATGTGTTTAAATTTGCATAATACAATATTTAGTTCCATCCATTTACACTGAAGATGTAAAGAGTGTTTCAGAATGGACTGCCCATTGAATGAGACACAGTGAAGAACAGCCAATTATAACAAAAATCATAAATATTTACATATTGACAAAACGGAAACAGCAGCTCCAACCTTTTAAGCGGCACGGACTAGTTTCATGTAAAACATCATTTTCATGGGCCGGTATAGATACAACTAAAATGTGTTTGTTTTTACTCATTTTTGCTAGCTTATTGGCTACATTTTTGATGTACCGTATCACGTGACCTAGACAAGTGGGTTTTTTTTCAAAATAAAAGATATTTCAGTCTCTGATAATCAATAAAAGATTTTTTATTCTGTCTTTCTGTGCGGCCCGCAACCAAATGACGCATGGACCGATAACATTTGGTTAGATAACTCTCAACCATTGTCCCTTTAATACAGTGTGATGAAGCCATGAGGTTTCTGTATTACCACATTCCACAGAATGACAAAAACAAAAGGAAAAGTGAGTGCGAGAGAGTGCGAGAGAGAGACGCTGACAGAAGACAGACATTCAGATTAATAGGAATATCACAGTTTGTCAGCTGGCAGTGAGAAACGGGGGGGCGGGGGGCATTGAGCATCAGCACTCGCACACACTGGAAAAGAGTGCTTTCAAGCCGTCTGTCATATTTCACTAGCTCATTGTACGGGTGACCCTGGGTCTAGCAGCCAGTGACTGGAGCGTCAGAGGAAAAAGATGGAAGCAGGACATGATTGAATGGTGGCATGATGCGGAAAATGAGACCATGAGAGAATAAAAGTGCTTGCTATCAGAAAAGTGGCAAATCTGAGGACAAGAGAAGAGAGAGAGAGAGAGATTACATCTGATAGTAACTTTAGTGGAAAGAGTGATGTGGTGATGGTGAGAATGAAGAACAACATGATTCTGTTTGAAATAGCAGGAAGTGGGAGTTGAATGTTGTTGATAGTTTGGTCTGGACAGCATCACTGCACTAATCCCAATACTGACCAGCATTCTCATTATTTTAGCCTCTTCTTACTAAAGCAAACTCAATTAAGTGTACACAGTTTTCTTCTTATCTCAATCAGCCAAGAAATGTTTTGTATTTGAAGGGCTGTCACGACTAATTATATGAGTAATCAAATAATCTATTGGCGTTTTAAAGGCCAAATAGCAGTGGTTTCCAATTCCTCCACAAGGGCAGCTGTCGAGCTGTTCAAACAAATTCAGACTTCTTTGCATGAGTGAGATCCTGCTAGTGTATGTTTCCTCCCTTTCAGTAATGTGAATAGCAGACACCTGGGTGCTAATAAGTTCTTTTGTGGAGAATCTTCAGCCTGCCAAACAGAATTTCACCTTGACCCATTGATAGCACCTTTATCATTCATGGTTTCTAACCGGATTCTTCAAGAATGTGAATACTATTTAATGATTTTAATCATGTGACTAATAATGTAAATGTGACAATCCTACAAGCTGACAAGTAATGGAATCTAATACCTCACCTGAGAGAGAGAGAGAGAGATGAAGATCTGACAGTGACTCTACCTGAAAGGATCAGAAAGTAACAGAAAAGTGAAGCAGTAAATCCCACAGTTCTTTCTGAAACAGAGGAGACAATGGCTTCTGAGATATTATGATGCTCCTTGACCCTCTGTTCAGTGCACATTCGGTTGTCTCGTATATGTGCACAGCCAGTATCTTTCCGTTAGTCATCAGCTCTTTCCTCCTGACCCCTGAACACCCAGCCTTCCTGTATGCGTGGGTGACAGACAGAAGATACGAACACCTTCTTCCATTATCTGGAGTGCAGCGTCTGTGCCCTAGCACTTATGCCATTGAGAAAAATGGAACAAAATCTCTCAGGCGGGATTTTGCAAATAAATGCTGTCTTGCAGAGAGTAGAATGTATTTCTATACGTTCATTTATCATAAACCATTCATACAGGTCAATTGTGTGAATATTCTGCCTTTTTGTCCAGGCATGTTTTAGACCACCTTTTTTATTTCTGCATTGTTCAGTCATTCTTCTCTGCTGCAATATCGACAATGTAAACACGGCCATTTAATTTACCATTAAAAACCACCAGTGAGCCAGCAAAAGACAATTTCTTTTGAGTGTTTATATGTAATGTTGATAATGGTAAAATATGCTAAAAAATGCTAAAATGCTAAATCTGTTTTCTTAAGGAGGATTATTTTGCCTAACAATACCCTATATGTACCTTACCTCTGTGCTACTTTATTTATATGGGATTGGCCAAATCTGAGTCTTAAACTGGCTCCTATCATCACCATGTGAAACGAGTCACCACCAACTGTGATTCGTTTCACATCAAACTACTCTGAAAGATTGTTCTTTTACTGGCATATTTGTTCATTTATTTAAAGAAATAAATGGTCATTTCAAATTGTCTACAAATTAAGAATTACATTACAAAATGCTTTATAGACAATATTAATTAAAAGACAGCATTTGTTTTGTTGTATGTTAAATGCCAACTTTTACTTACTTTTACTTTTTCAAAAACAGAAGGTTTGCTGTGACAGCGGTGCTATATTGCCTGTATTGAAAATTCGCTGACTTGCCAAGACATAGTTTTTTTGCAGTGTGCCACTGAGCTCAGCAAAGCCGTCTTCCTGCCAATGTTCTACTGTAACTTGGAGTGACACTCATGCCTCAGTTAAGAGGGAAAGGGAACATGCAGCCAAGGGAACAGATGCACTGACTGAGGGCCAGACATGGACTAAACTGCAGCTGGCCAGAAAAAAGCTGCTTCACACCTCAGGGCCATCCGTAAACAACAGAGCTGTGAGAATTCTTCACTCTCAAGCCTATCGCCGTGATGATAAACCAGCAAAGTAGCGGGGGAAGGTGTGAACGGTTCTGAGTGGATGCACTTTGGCTGGAACAAATATGTTTCTGACATTTTGCAAATTGTTTTGTAGCCCAGATTTGACCTTTTTCATGTGGATTTATGAGCTGCTCTCATGCAAACCTCGGCCACCATCTGTTGCTGTGTTGACCCCAGAGGTGGAGAGGTTGATTGTGTGTGTGTGTGTGTATGTGTGTGAGTAATGTACCAGGTCTATGTAAATTCAGCTAAGCGAATATGTATCGCACCTGCTTGCTGCTGGTGTGAGAGTGTCAGACATGTGTGTGTGTGTGTGTGTGTGTGTGTGAGAGAGAGAGAGGTCGGTCAGCCTGGGAGGCCTCAGATCATATTTATCACATTAGCCACGCGGCCCTGTCTGTGTTTTGGCAGCTGAGCGTAAGGCGCTCAGTTTCAGTCTGTGTGTTTGGATAGATCATTGGGAATTCTGGAGGACCCCAGTGGAAGAATTCTCTCTGCAGTACCAAGAATTCCCCCCGACTGATCAGCATGCATACTTTGGACCCTGGAAAAGTCTCATTTCTCGACTGGTTAGCTTTCTGAAGAACTCAAAAGTGACGATAGAATTTATAGATAGTAATTTCATTTACAATGTCCTGCATAATAAAACAATCTCAGGCTAGATCAGAATTGAACTGCCTCACTAGTTCTATTAAAATTACATTTGACATATTTTTTTACTCAGTTTGACATAAAAGCTAGTTAGCCAAAAAGTGTTGGAAGTCTATCTCTTAAGCCTTACACATTTAGAAACCAGGCTAATATGTGTAAAATGTAATGGAAGCTTATCTTCCAGTTGGTACCTATTGCACTGCATGATTAAAATTACACAAATTTGCCTAGTAATATCCAATAGCTTTGTGGCCTCTGACATAACATTAACTATAAGAATGTACAAAAGCTTTAAAATCGCTACAAAAAATAGTAACAAATATTTTAGCCTTCAATGTTCCATCCATGTTTATTACTGTCTGTTATACAGTGTCAAGAACCACATAAGCGAGGCTACTGAAAACTACTTGACTGATGATTTAGCATGCTATCTGCATGGCGCTATATTGAGATCATATGCTTACGTTGCTTATATCATTAGCATTGATGCTCCTGTGTTAACTGGGAATCTTCAGCACAAAATCTGTCTGATTGACTGAATTTGGGGCAACTTTTTGACCAGTGTGTTTTCCGATCACCAAAGCACTGCTATGTTGCATCAGTCCCCTTGAGATAATAAGGCCTCAGCCTGTAGACATGGGGCTCTAGCGTAAATGTGCAGAAGGTGCTCCACAAGCTGTTATCCTGAGAGCAGCAGGCTATCATGTGGATGGTGAGAGAAACATTATCATGACACGAAGCTTTTATAGAGGCAGCCGATACCTGAAAGCCTGCAAACGGGCCACAGAGGAAAGGTAAGCTGTCGATAACGTGCATCAGACTTGAGTTAGCGCCGCTGCACTGCATAGCACGTGTATATTAGTGCTGTTATTTTTCTCTCTAATGGCCTGATCTCTCAGACGTTCGTCACGAAGGAGTGAGTGTGTCTATAGAAATGCTGTAATTCTGAGTCTGGGGGATTGCTGAACACATCCTCCGCTGTCTGCCTTTGTGCTTTATGTCAGATGATAGAAACAGCGCTGTCAGAAGGGATGGATGGAAATGTTCTTGTAAGACACCATTAGGAGAGAGGAAAGGAGTAGAGGAAGAAAGAGAGAGACAGTGAGAGAGAAATGAAGAAAAGGGGAGGGGAAGGAAGAGAAAGAGAGAAGAGTAGGGACTAGGGGGGGAGACAGAGAGAGAGAGAGAGACTCTTTCCCTTCAAAGCTGCTTGAATCTGTTATACTGTGGTGAAGTTGATTCAAACCACAAACGTCATTCCACTCTGAGGTTTGAGATTATTTAGAGCGTTGGATTTTAAAGTGGCAGTTCAACAAAACATCAGCTATTTTAGTTTAGCACTGGAGCAATGCAGCTAATGAAGCTAACAAGTGATGGAACCTAATAGCCCAGTAATTGTGCAAAAGCCTTATTCATTTTCTGAATCCCGGGGCCGAGGGACGCGAGGCAGGGACTCGCCCTGCCTCAGACTATGCTGAGTTAAGTCATATAGACTTACTTATGTGATTTCTGGAAATGAATGACATGCTGTTATCTATAAAAATGGCCTTCGCTGAAGCAAACCTTAGGTACAGGGCATGTCTTGGTTGACTGGCTACTATGTTATGGAAATTGGTGCAAATCAAAGTTTTCACCAAACTATTCCATCGGCTCTCCTGCCCTCATTTCAAGCAGCTGTCCTGAGGATGAGTGGAGAACGAGATGGAGAGATGAAGCTGGAGGGAAGGCGGAAGGCAGGCGAGCGTGGAATGTGCTGACGAGACGCTCTGCGAAAGGCCATGTTTGTGCTGTTTGTTTATGGCTCGTGTTGAGCCGCGCCGTGCCGCTTGCAGGCCCTGGTTCAGGTTCATGCGCGAATGCCGGGCTTGGGGCAGCCAGTAGCACACACACAGGGCAATTAAAGGATTTGAGGCGGGAGCTTGGAATGCAGCTATGCTCTTTCTCTCACAGCAGGAGAACGTTACACTGTCCAAGAAAGGAGAGAGCATCAGAGAGCTGGCAGAGGTTGGCGATAGGCCGAATTACGCTTCGTTTCTTTTTCAAGAGTGCAGAAAAAAGAAACGAAGAAGATAGAAGAAGAAAGAAAGAACCCTTGCTTTTCTTCAGTGGAACACTCTAGCTCCTGTCTTTTGGATGTGTGGGATATTGTATGTCATGCTGGGAGAGTTTAGCATCAGTAAAAACCCTGTGTTCTGCAGCCCGTGCCAACAGGCCCCCATAAACACAAGCTTTAAAAAAGATTTTCCCCTGCGCTAAAGTGCTTTCGCAGAGAGATATAAAAGAGCAGATTAAATGGTCGTAAGTAACCTTTGGCTTGGACCGGGAACAGCCTCAATCGTTTTTCTGCTCCTTTTTTTCAGCCTACACGAGCTGAGCTTGAGCGTGGCATGCACAATTTAGGCAGAGCGCAGTGTGTGGAAAAATCGCGGCAGTTATAGTGCGCCCTGCTTGTAAAGATGGATTAAGTGTGAATTAAGCCACATGTTTGAGAGGTTTTACTGACGGCTATGCTGTGTTTAACAATAAACATTTCATCACGCGATGCCAAATGATAGAAAAAGGAAAGGGTTTCGGTGGGAAAATGCTGGTAGGCTTGAGAGCCGTGCTTTGAGCCCCCTTAGCTGAAACACAAAGACCAGTAATGCTGATCTGGGACCAGCAGAGGGCGCACCTAACCCTGTCTGAGGTGCGTGAACGTACTGGGCATCTCCCAAAACAGAGGAGTCTCAGTGACCCACTGTAGAAAACACGAGGGAGCTTAATTATAAAACAGAAAATTGCTCAAGCGTGTTGTCTATGTGGTATTTTTAATAATGATCTGAGCAAGTATGCACTCATTTCATTTCATAATTTTCTGTCACTGCAGAGGAGATTAAATAGTAATAAAGTCCGTGTACATTATTATATGGAGAAAGCGGAGCCCTGATTAACAAACTCAACTGGTTGCTTAGTTAATAATGGTTTCCAGAACATCTCAATGCTCGTCCTGATTCATTGCCCAGTAGTAGTAAGTCAATGCAGCTGGACCTGTGTCATTTCAGGATCATGGTTCAGTTGCCTTGACTTACTACTACCAGACAATTAAATGACCTGGCCTACTAAAAAAAACCTTCACAGCCATGTTGCTTGTTCCACTGTGAGATGGTTTCTTTTTCAGTGAAGTTAAAGGGCTCGTTCTCGCTAAAGAACAAGCCTTTTTCTTCTCTTTACAACCTCAGTGTCCACCGTTTTATATGACACATATATTACCGGGCTCTTCATTAAAGCTTAGGACATCTGGACCACAATAACAAAACGACCAAAGAAAGGTAGAAGTAGATGAATAATAAAGTCTTCAGTCTGGTGTTATTAATTACAGACTCAGTTGTTATTAATTTCACTCTTTTGTCAATAGAAGAGGGGATTAAGAAGCAGTGACTTGCTTCTGTCAAAACCAGTTTCATTAATGAAGTAATACCAGTTTCAGGGCAGCCTGGGTTTTTTCTGTCTGTCTGTCTTTCTTTATTGCTTTCTTTCTTTCTACCTCTTTTCTTTTTTCTTCCAAAGCATTTCTTGCACATCCTTTCTTCTTCCTGTGCATTTCCCTTTACTTTCTTACGTTTCTGTAATCTCTTTGTCTCCCTTTCTCTTCTTTTTTTCTTTCTTTCTTTCTACCTGTCTTTCCTTCTTTCCCCTTAACCTTTTGTCTTTTCATTCGTTCTTCCTCCACGCATTTCTTGCATTGTTTTCCTTTCTTCTTTATTTGCGTTTCCCTTTTCTTCATTACATTTTTTGTAAGAATAGTCTCCCTATCTATTCTTTCTTTCTTTCTTTGTTCCTTTCTTTGTTCCATTCGTTCTTTCTTTTCATATTTCCTTTTCTTTATTTCTTTTTTTCTTTCTTTCATTCTTTCTTTCTTTCCTCTTACACCTCTGGCTTATGGTTTTTTCTGCCTCCCTTTCCATTTTTTTCATCCAATTCATTTCTTGCATTGGTTTCCTTTCCATTCCTTTGCATTTCCCTTTTCTTCACTCTTTTCTTCTTCTTCTTCTTCTTCTTCTTCTTCTTCTTCTTCTTCTTCTTCTTCTTCTTCTCTCTCTCTCTCTCTCTCTCTCTCTCTCTCTCTCTCTCTCTCTCTCTCTCTCTCTCTCTCTCTCTCTCTCT
>JBBPDB010000036.1:4826532-4843323 GCA_037974465.1 Brachypetersius altus | reverse complement strand
CTCTCTCTCTCTCTCTCTCTCTCTCTCTCTCTCTCTCTCTCTCTCTCTCTCTCTCTCTCTCTCTCTCTCTCTCGCTCCCTCCACGTGTGTGTATGGGCTCTTACAGATAGTGACCAGGAGTTAGAGCCGGGTGCTGCTGGGGGAATGTGAATGGAATCGTGTGGTTCTGAAACACACACACACACAGAAATCCTCAATTCTGCGATGTCTGCACGCGTTGTGTTTCTGTTCCAGAGTGACTGACACGCTGCGGCTCCTCTGGTAACTCGCACGGTCTCATTAGGGGAAAGACTCGCAAGAGAATCACACGCGCGCACGCACACGCGGAGACACGCGCTGTGGACTAGCCCGGGCGGAGTTTTCCCGAGGACCCTCAGCGGTCCGGTACCACATTGCACTCGAGGCGCCTGGACTTTGCGCTAAAACGCGCGGAATCTCGCAATGTAGCGGCGTGTTTTCCGCATTTTCCTGCACTCTAAAGGAGAATCTCTGATCCCCCCTCCCCGGACAGACCCGGAGAGAGGAGCAGCGACATTCAGCCACTTTCACAAAACTTTTCCTCTGAGCATCATGAGAGCCGCTGCGTGCTTCTCCAACAGCTCCGGAACTTAACGCAAACCAGGGAGAAATCAAGAGAAGAGAGGAAAAACACTGCCCTTCGGTTTGGACAGCGAGATTATGCCACATTTACAGCGGGACTGCTCACATTTGAAGGATTTCTGAAATAAAATCAAACCTCTCCAAGAACCTGGAAATGAAGCCAGTCTGCATGGGAATGTTATTTTACGCTTTACTCGGATTACTCCACTCAAGTGCAGGTAAAGCGTCTCTACGCGTGTCACTGTGCTGTGAATGTGTGTCAGGGATGGGATAGTGGTCTGTAAGGGGCGAATGTTGAACTGACTGAGCCCCGGGATAGAAATCCAACCCTACAGGACAGTGTTGAGGCAGGTAGAGTAGGCATTAACCCAGCAGTTATCCTGAAGATTACCTTTCAGAGGTGATACTCTAGCTTTTCCATGAAACCATGTGCTTCAGAAGGTCCCATCAGGATCCCAGCTGGCTGTTTCTGTCAGTTTAAGAGTGAGAACTGTAGTAGCTTCTCACAAAGTACCTATGCAAATATCACTGTTTTGATTATTAATACCAAGCAAAGTTCAGCTGTTAAATGTATTTATGTATATAAGATAGACAATATTGACATGATGTATATAGACTGTATAAACACACATTAATCCAGTAGTTAGACTGAAGATTACTTTTCAAAGGTGATACTCTAGCTTTGTCAGTAGATCCTTTAAAAGGTCCAATATATATATATATACATATATATACATATATATAGATAGATAGAAATAGATATATAGATATATGTGCTCTGACAGTAATATGTACATTACATGTATATTAGGTGTCAAATTTTAAATTGCAAATATATTTTCAATACATTCATGTGTTAATTTATCGATTTTCACTTTATACAGCTTTCAGCATTATACATGTCAATACTTGGGTTGTGCTTAATAGTACCTCTATCTAATGCTGTAATCACAAGCACATATGCTAGTCAATATGATATACAGCAATCATTTTATGTTTATTTAGTACATCTAGTCATTTCATGAATCTGTTTCTTGGCCATATGTGTGTTGATATCATATCCTACTTGTTGTTTGTGTCACCAGCAGCTCCAAGAAGTCGCACCTCTGTCCTTATGAGTCACGCCTTTGTGTCATTATGAATCAGGGTGTTAAAGCAAGCGAAAGATGAACATTGTTGACAGTGCATTTATTTATAAATTTCCTGCTCAGGAATGCCAGACTGTACATGTAAACTTTTCGTTTTAGTGATGCTGGGTTCTGGGTTGTTCGGTTCTGGTTAAGGCTCAGACAAGGGACTTGAAAAACCAGTGATTCTGCTGCTAGATCTGAACCTTTAGGGCCTATAGGCTGGGCTTGTTTTTCGAATCAGGATTGCAATAGCAATATGATGCCGGTAACGAAGTGCTGTGTACAGTAGGACACTATCACTAGAATGTAATCACATGCACACAAACAACGCAAGTCACAAGGGAAGCAGTGCTGTGCTCTCTGGTCTCATCTGGCTGTATGAAAATACCTTAATGAGGTACTGTGCTGTGTGGAGGCAGTGTCTGATAGCAACACAGTGAGTGTCTGTGTTAACGTGTTGAGGGAGAGCTTGACATGTTTCATGAGCACCTGCAGACACCAGCAGGGACTGTAGGATGAGCTCTGTGTGTATGTATGTGTGTGTGTCCCGCTCCTTATCACTCCTCCAGATTACAGAGGCGAACTTGGTGAATGGCCCCATAATGGCTTGAAGCCCCGCATACCTTCCCTTCTAAAGAGCCTGCTGGTTTACCAAAACAGATTGTTTTCAGGTGAACTCTTCAAAGTTTTTTCGCATCTCAGTGGCTGTTTTGCTCCGTCCATTGTAGGAGAATTCAAAGCATCTCCTTCATCTATTCGCCAGCAGCACAATAGCAGGACACAGATGGGCCCCAGGTAGCTCTCTGCTCAGGTAGGCCTCTGCAGGTGTGGAGGTTTCTGGACAACAACCAGAACTTCTTTTGCCTTCATGTGAACAACCATTCAAAAGCAGCCCCCTAAACAATGCAAGAGCTTTGGTGGCGACTTGCTGAGTTTGGAGAATCCAAGCAAGGTCAGTTAAATAGTTTGTTCTCCCACAGGCTGCTATTATTCATTCCATGTGAAAGAATCAGTAGCGGTTCCACCAGTCTTTTCCAGAATTAGCGATTAGCATACTGCCTTGACCAGGATCCTTCCATTTGGCAGAGATGTGTATTGCATTTTCTGGCCCTTTTGAAAGGATACACAAAGAAAATAGCTTCTGACATGATGGAGATGCAAGAAAAGCCACAGAGTTGGCCTCTGGGATGGTGACACTGGGTTTTGGAAGAGAACCCTTCAGAGGGGAACGTGGCATTTCGGAGACAGAGTTCCTTGGCTGGTCCATTAGCGGGGATGATGGGAGCCATGTGGCGTGCTGGGTTTGCTGAATAAGGTTCTGGTGGCTTGGAGCTGGCCAGCCTAGCTGCTCCCTGACTCCACAGGCCTGGCATAGGTGCGCAACGCTAATGCTTAGTTACCTTGAGTCTCTCCGCAACATGATGTCAGCCCAGTGTTGTCGGTCTGTCACTTACTGTATAACAGACTGATTTAGGGGAGACTTTTTAACCCACCCCGGAGGTGGGTGGCCACTGGAAAGCCAGCATTTCTATTAGATTTAGGGGCATGGAACACAGCAGTTTCTTTGGAAAAACTGGTTGTCTCACTTCTTGGAAAGAATAAAAAATAACAGGGAAAACTGAAAACACGCCTCTGCCCACTCTTTTTCTCTGAACAGACTGGTAGAGCATAAGGAAGAAGAGGAGTAAGCATTTCTAGTCACCCCTAAGTGTGCCGTCACGGAGCTCTGCGCCCGGAGCTGTTTCTCATTCATTTTCTCTGCCGAAATTATCCTGTTTGTTTAAAAGGAAACGCATGCAGTTCAAGCTAAATGTAGCATTCAGCCATTTCTCTCTTTGTCCTTTCGTTGTTGCCAGAGATGATTTTGGCACGGCTTTGCTTCAGTTCCATGGTAATGGTTTAAAAAAAAGTTTACTATCCCCTCTTGTGTTTCTGCCGGTGTGATTTGTGTGCTGATGTTTGAATCGCGTTTGTTGTTTTTTCGGCTGGGCTGAATCTGGGGGGGTCGCCTTGCTCATACTGTTACAACCAGCAAAGGTATTAATTCAGCACAACCTGTTACACTCTCTGTACTGGTTGACCCAGAGGAAAGTGGGTTTGGTTAAGGCTCTGCAAAGCTGCGGACATTCTTTTGGTTCGCTGGAGTCGATAAACGGCTGCGGAGGCTCGTGCCAAGATATGCCGATTGTCTACCGCATCAGGCTAATCGCTTCTAAAGCCTAACGTTCACTGAGTCATTATATGAGGGATGTTATCGCAAGGACTTGGACCTGTAATAAACCCTCCTTCTTTAGTACACTTGATCGTTAACTTATCTTTTTTCGCACGTTGCTGTGCTTTTATTGACTTGTAAAGCTTAGCTTCATAACACTTTAGCAGCCAGGAAAAAGAGAGACTATAAAGGGATGGGTGTGGCATGCCCTGGCTTCAGCTATGAAACAGGCATATAACTGTTGGATGCTCTAATTATATTAATAAATAATCAGTATTCGTTTGTTGTCCGTTTGCATATACTCTCTCACTCTCTTTTTCAAAGAACCTCATGGCCCGTAGCTGAAGTTAACCAGCAGTAAAGGGATTATTTGTATTTTTCTTTACTCACATGCCGGGTTGTTTGCCGAAGGTGTGCACTGAAGCGTACCGGCATGCGTAATGGGCTGGATATGCGCATGTGTGTTTGTGCGTATTTGCATGGGCTGTCAAAGCAGTGCAGAAAGCATCCTGATGGGTTTCCTTGTTTATATCCTGCTTTCCTTTGGTGTTTACTAAGCTGAGAGACCAAACAGAGGTCCCCCCTTCCCCCAGGTTGAGGAAGCCATTCTGAACCTTAACAAGTACTTCATCTCCCAGTGGTCATAACACCTCCCCATGAAGGTTTCAACACTAAGACCAGCATGGCTGGAGCCCTGAAGGTCTTTAACCCTCCTCTGTGGCATAACATATATGGCCTGAAAAGGCCAGTTCTTTTGAAATATTATTAAAAGTGTAGATTCTAACACTTCTTACAAAATCTAGGTTTGGAAGTAGTTTTTAAGTTTATTATGATATCAGATACAGAAGTGTTTGACATGGAACTGAAAGGTAGTCAGAGGGTAGTCACTTCTCTAAACAGAATGTAAAGTGTAACAGTAATAATGTAATTAATAATGAAAATGTGTAATTATTTTTAAGCAGTTCTGCCATTTAAGTGAAAAGTTATGACTTTAGACATTTAAGGGTTAATGCACCTGAAAGGGACTGCATTTCGATCAGACAGCAGTGTTGGGTGCTGGAATCAATTACTTTGTGAATTCGGGAATTTGGCATTAGCCCCAATCGAGCTGGTCACTTTGCAAAACACGGATTAGGGTTCTGAATGAATCGCGCCATATTTCTGCTTATAACTTGTTGCAGCTTTGCCGTGGGCATGCTGAGGCTTGGAGTGAACCCACCAGAGTCTTTCTTTCTGTTTTCTGATGGAGGTCACAATGACCCCAAATCAAACAAATTCCTCCAATATTGGGACAGTTTCGTGCCGCTCTGTTGATCCAAATCGGAGGACTCATCATATAACCAGCAGGCGAGAAGCTACAGCTTCACTGGAGCCTAACACAGAGGAAGCGGACTGGATTAAACTCGCTAGGAGCTGTTTGTTTGGTTATTTCCTGAGTGTTAGAGCTCCAGCCTGGCCATGTCTCACAGCTGGGAGAGAGAGGGAGTGAAAGAGAGCCAGAAAGAGTAGGTTCATTCAGTAAGGAGGTCAGTCAGTTTGGGTTGACTGGTTCTCTAAATAAACACTTTTTTCAGTGAAGTAGTTTGTCCGTGGTTTAAAAGTCGAAAGGTCCCATGCGTCCGGCCCTGCCGTGTCTGTTTACTCTGGGTTTGTGGCCAGTCGCCGGCTCTTTTTTGTCCAGTTTTAAGCAAGTGTTTGCATGTGTGTGTGTTTATATGTGCATGTGTGGCAGTGCGAGGAAAGACAGCTGTTGGTTAAATGGACATTTCAGGCAAAGTGTGCTAACATGGCTAACAATGCATAAGAAGTTGAATTGCCAGTTAGCATTTATGCTCCATGACTTGTTGGTTGAATTTATTCAAACATCAGTAAATGTGTTTGGACACACATGCAACTGATGATATCATGCACACCAATGGCATTCTTTGAGAAAGCAAAAATACACGTTTCTTCTAATTGTCTTCTCTTCGCACATGACAAAAGACGATCACTGCTTTCCAATCACTGTTATCTTTTGTGTCTGATCACTGGTGCTGTCTTTGGCATTGCTTAACAGGAGCTAAGATCAGTTGTGGCCCAACACCTAAAGTTTTTAACAAAGCGTAAGAATTAGTTTATTATGTGTGGTGCCGCTGTCTTCAAAAGAATCTGTGTTACAGACATACCACCTATATGTGAAATCACTCAAAGTTTCAGATCCTGGATGAGCCATTGAAACCTCAAAAGTGGCCATTTGCCCATTTTGTTTCCAAAGTTAAAATCACCTTAAATGCTAAGAATGACACGACAAAGACAGAGCATTATTGGGCAGCATACAATGCTAGAGTACATATAAGAAAACGGAGGGCGGAAATAGATATGCTGAGAATATCTCCCAGATGAGTCTCAAACGTGGTCTGAGTGAGAAACTCGCCTGTGTGAAGCATCTCTTGGGAGTGCTCCAGCGACTGGGAGCAGCATAGTTCACACATGAGACTTATGATCTGATAATCCTTCTTCTCTCTGCCAGGCCTCTACCTGCCAGGAGCATGGATTCTTACTTAGAAGAATTGACAGAAACTGGTTCATCTTTTAAGCTGCTCTGTCTCACCTCGAACCCTGGGCTCTATTGTGAGCAAAATGAACGTTCCTGTGTGGATGATGCAAATCCTGGCCTACTTCCTGGGACTTTCTCTACCTGCTGATCTAATTCTGCTAATTGTAATGGATCGCCGAGCCTTGCAGCACAGTTCAGGGGTGCTTCAAGTGTGGTTAGTTTGAGCTTATAGCAATTTCAATGTTTCGCCAACTAGGTTGTATAATGTGGTGATGTGTCATCACTAACACACACACAGAAACACAAGCATGCCAACATGCCATCAGTGTCCGGGCTTAACCTGACCAGGTGGGAGTAGCTAAAAACAAATTTTGACAGATTGCACCATAACTGCTCATAATTAATTTTACAGCCCCCCTCGTCCCCTCCCTTCATTCCTGGGAGGCTCCTGACAGCCGGCGTGACACGGCACAGCAGGCTCCACAGGGCCAATTAATGACCAGGCTTTCCAGGCTTCTCTCAGCACCACCCCCACAACGCTAATTCAGTTGCACCGGGGATGGATGGCCATGGCACACACACACACCCCCACACATACAAGTGGGGAATTTTAAGGTGGATCTGTTTATGTGGTTGCGGTCCATGAGGTCCAAGCTACATCAACTCAAAGGTCAGGGATAAAATGTCAGGGACTCGAAGGATCAAAGGTCACAGATATCCATTTAGCTCTGTGTAAACCTTTTGCGCCAGCTTCAGGGTGCCTATCGATTGATGAGGTGAAACAGCGATCGATCACCTGCAGGTACACAAACACGCCGCCATGTGTGAGTGTGTTTGCCCGTCCAGAAATGTCCCAGAATGAAAGGAACCATGAAAGCATTCCAGCATGATCTCTTGCTCACGCGAAAACACGTGGAAGCCCTCTCGTTTCCTCATGTTCCTGGACACGCTCAGAGATCCATACACACATACGTGCACACACACTTTAGTGATTAAGTCGGCTCTTTAATTAAAGCCGGGATTAAGGCGAATCAGGATGTGTGAAACATCTTAAACTCGTTAGGCAGAGGGGGACAAGAAATCTGCTTTATCCCCAGATCCCAAGTTTTCCCTCTCTCTCTCTCTCTCTTTCTCCCCACTCCCCTTTCCTTCACTCAGTCATTAGTGACAGCCCAGATAAACATTTCAAAGCTTAAAGGCAAGATTGAACCCTAATGAACAGCTTTCCCATGAGTGACTCTGTCTCTTAGAAGAGCCTGAAACGAAGTTAATTTGCCTTAATATGCTGATCTATTATTAGTGGCTTGCTGTAAGGCTCCGGGCTGGGAGCCAGTGATAAGCATGTGTAATGAGCGAATCTGAAGGCTCCACTAGATCAGATAATTGTGTGGAATGGAAAGTCGCTCAACCTGTCCCTCCACTTTGAGGTTATACCTCAGAAGGATGTGATGATCCTTTTAGAACCTTCAGGAAGAGATGGAGAGACAAAGAGGATGAGATGAAGACACGAGAAGAACGTTATTCCATGCGGAAATCAAATTAAGGTGCACTTTGGTCCAGCCCTACTGTCTGGATGTTGAGGAGATGGGGAAGGAAAGATGACGCTTTTAAAAGGCTCTTCAGACCAGGGAAAGGGTGGAGGCCTCTCTTTTTCGTACTTCACTTACTGTATGTTTAAACATAACCCATACCAGATGGCGGCTCTTCTTGATATGAAGCCACGTGGTTGATATCACAGCGTATCGCATCCATGTGTTAGTAGAAATCCGACTTCCCTTTCTCGTTTGTTTGTGTAAAACTGTCTAGGGACTTGCCAGAATTTAAAAGAAGGAGACGATTTCTTTTATTTCTTGATTACGACGCGTTGAAGACTCCCGGTAATTGTCCCAATTAAATGCACATTTACACACTTAGACTTCCTTTTTTCCCTTCCCTTCTTGCTTCCACGCAAGTCTCCGTGACTGTCTAATTAGGATCATTAGGAGGATTATAAATGACTCAGCATACACAATGACCTAATTTTCCCCCTTTGGGTGCAGCCATGGTGGTGGTAGTTCATTGTGCTTTCGTGCGGTTCGGCTTGAACTGATCCGGCCGTGAGTGTTCTAGTGCTGGGGCTGAATGGTGTAATGAGGCTCCAGATAATGTGCTGTCTTGTTGCAAGAAACAAGCACAATGCGTCTGGCAGCCTAGACGAAGATCCAGGAAGAGAAAGACGTCCAGCTGCAGAGTTCACGCACCTGTTTCTTCTCAGTCACAGCCTCAGTGAGATCAGGTTTACAGCGCTGGATGCCTGAATGAATGAGTGGTGTTGCAGTGCTGGGTCTCTGTCAGCTCTCGTCTTTAAAAACCCTGGCCCTAGGCTAACCTCGTTACTGCACCGGCCGCTCCCCAGCTTCTTCTCTGCTTAATTAACCAGCAGTTGACCTTGTAATGGAGCTTGCCTTATCAGCACAAGCACTTGCTGCCGTCTGAACTCCCTATCTCCAGATTCCTAATGAGTGAGAGAGCAAGAGCAAGAGAGATACGTCTTGTCAAGAGAATGTAGAGGTCCAGATGAGAGACTGAGGGCCCGAAAGATACACCACAATATCCAAAAGTATTAAGACACCCTGTCCGTTACTTAAAGGGGCAAACTCTGCTGCCCCTGGAGGTAAAATACATGCACGCTGCCATCTCCATAGAAAAGCATTGATGGTAGATTGCCATGTGCAATGTTATTTGGCTTAATGCAGCGCTATTGAACACCTTTGAATAGAAATTGCTGGACTATTTGTGAACCAGATCTAATTGAGCAACAATGCCTGGTCTTGGGGCTGTAGTCAATCAACATTTGAACATCTAGAAGAGGTGTTTCCCAAAAAAGTGGAGACAGTAATTACACCAGAAGGGGAACATACCAACAGAATGAGGAGACCTAGGGTGCGTGATGCACTTTGACTGCGCTTATATGCACAGTTTGTGTGGGTGTCAGAGCTACATGTAGTAGGTGTGTTTGATTGCTCAGTTCCATGTCACAGAAGGTAGATTAAGACTCATTAATACACCTCCCTTCGATGTGCCATCTGATGGATGTCTTAGTTAGCTGTGTTACCTGAGAGGCTCTGTTCATTGCACATCCGGCGGGAGATGTCCGTCTCTGCTGAGTCCCAAAGGTGCATGTATTTATCATCATCCTGAGCAGGAGAAACGCATCCCTGGTCCCTGGGCTGTGGCCAGGTTACAATCCGGCTCCATCTCTCTCTCCTACGAGGGGAATCTAGATCTGAATCAAACATGTGGCCAAACGCCAGGCCATTTTTTTCATGCCGCACAGCCTCAAACTTGCTACTTCAAGCTGAATCTGATGCCTTTGTGACTGTCTGAAATTGAAACCTTACCTCATCGGTGGAAACTGCTCAGGGGGAATAAGGGGAGGGGGGGTTAGCAAGAGGCTGGATGTGGAGCAGTCCTACCACTGCCTGACATTTCTCCTCTCTGGAGGACGTGTGGGGAAATAATGAACTCATAAGAGATCCTGGCGAAGGATCAACAGATAATGTGTACAAACCCCCCGTGGAACAAGCGAAGATGCCTTTGCCATTATTCTCCCTGACATTTTAGCATCGGCAAGCCAAGCTCCAGCTTACCTTGATTTTTGCTGGCCGAGACCAGCAGTGCAAATGTGCTCCAAGCAGAAGGACAGCAGTGAGGGCCCAAGTAATGGTCAGTGGTCACTGGACCCACAACTAAACATCTGAAACCTCACTCTTCACAGACAGAGAGCTGCTCTGACAGACACGACAGCCGCCAACTGGGATCCTTCATGCTGACTCTTGCTTTTCATGCAAGCTGAGAATCAGAAAGGCCTAAGCAGCAATGATTGAGAAAGATAAGGCCTGGAAAAGGAACATGTTAGGAAATGTCACGCCATCATGAAAATAGGTCCTGTGGGGGTGATTGACATTAGCTCAGTGCCTTCAAAAAGGGGTCAGATAATTACACAGCCCCAGGACAAAACAGGGAGCATTCTTCAGTGCAATGGAAGTAGTAGCCATTGTAGTCTGTGGCTCTGCTGAAGTTTATCACCCTGTTCAAATTATTTTCTCTCTCTTCATTTGGCATTAAGGGCCTGAAAGGAGAGGTTACTTTGCAGATGTACAGCTCAAGGGGAATTCTTTGTGTCTTTAAACAATAGGAGGAGGAGTCATTGGCTCTTGAGGATGGGGCATTTATGTCTATGACCCTCCCACTAAAAGGACTGGAGTACAATGGCCTAACAGCTAAACTGCCCTACTGAGGGGCATAATCAGGTGCTAGCATGCTAAAATCAGTTCCCAGGACATGGCAAAACATGTGGTGCTTATTTTTTTTTTGCTTTCTCGTAAGTTTTGTGGTGATAGAAAGAAGATGAGTTATATGTTCAGTGCAAGACCCCAATATCGCTGCAGAGAAATGCATCTGGTTAGTGCTGGTTACTGCTGGTCTGAATGAACAGCATGGCAGGATCTAAAACACAACATATGCTGGTTTTGCTGGTGGCCAGTAGAGTGGCACAGAATTCTGATGACGTTGTACCAGCATCCTAAACACAACATATGTTGGTTTTGCTGGTAACCAGATGTGCTGGTCTATGCTGTTTTTAGGCTTCAGATATAGTTTTTAGGCTGTGGACCTATTCTCTTTAGCATGCATGTTTTGGCTCTAGTTTTACAGACAAATCCACCTTTGAAGAAATGTAACAGAGCAAAATACGAAGCTTGTCTGTAAGTGAAAATAAGAAGTATGTCTTAAAGTGGTTTCCCAAATCGCCATATGTGTTAACTAGTGAAATACTTCGGCAGTAATTTGAGTATTTCTCTATAATATATCTACTTCTATTGCTGTCCACAGCATTTTGTGTATGCAGCATGGTGTACTTAGCAAGCATTGGTACTATTTCTGGAGAGGTCTACTTTGACTTATATTTTATCTGTCTCTGTGTGACTGTGCAGTCGTAGACTAAGCAATTTCGTCTGGGATCAATGAAGTTTTCTGATTCTTTTTCTAAAAATGGATACTCTGCCTTTCTTACATAGTCAATACTGTTTTTCTATGTTGTGGAGCCCAGTTCGGACAATCAGGGGAACAAGGAGAAGCTCTTTCCCAGAAGTAACCAACGAGGGCAGGAAATGTCTTTTTAACGAGGTAATGGATGTATTTCTACGGACGTTTCCAGAAAAGGAACACTTCGGCAGCATTTGGCCTGCTCTTAATTTCCCCCTCCAAATATTTATGTTGTCTTGCAGAGCCTGCTCTAGGCCTCGGTGCCATTTCTCCAGTGTTCCATTCATTCCGCTTAGCTGCTCAGCAGATCGCTTTAGTGTTCCTGCTCTCCATGTCCCTCATCTGCCATCCATGTCCACTTGAAATAGGTTCCCTCTCGGAATCTCCAAGCCTCGGCAGATTTATGATCCCATTTAATTCCCATTCAGTCCAATAACATCCAGGAGTCCGGCCATTCATCCTGATTCTACCCCCTGTCTTTATGGAGATGACCTGGGTGGTGTGCTGTAAAACACAGAGGGTTAATGTATAAAATGGCATTGCTACTCATGCTGTCCTGTAAATAGGGTTCATGTGCAGTGCCTGTGCCCTGGCCTGTTTTATGTTACCCTTACAAAGAGAGAGGGAAGAAGACAGAGACAGAGAAACATTCTGTCTTTGCTGCTGCCAACGCAGCAATTAAGGCAAAGAATTTGGAATAAAAAGTAGTTCAGAATTACACATAGTGAGGCACCACACACACAGACAGACACACTCTCGTAAACACACATCTATAAGCACCCAGACAGGCCCACCTAGAGACCTAGCCCAATTTGCCAAGCAAATAAGCTTTTTTTCCTGAGCGTGACATTTGAAAATGTGTCCCTAATAAGCCTGTGAGTATCTGGTCTAGTCTTGTCCAATATTTCATACTTTAATGCACCCGCCTTCTAGCAACCGCTTACAAATACAACAAAACTAGGGCTGCATGACATGCTCCAAACATGAGATTGTCCAGTTTCATATCAGGAACTTTATGTAAATGCTAGTTTAGAGTGGTATGTTTGGCTAAAAGAAAAGAGAACAAAGAAGGCCAGTACTAAACAGCTCAAATCTCATGCATTAATTCATTTGAGTGTTAAGAAATCAGAAGTGGCAGTAGTGATACTGATAGGCCCACAAAGCTGCTGTTGTGCTCTATTAGCGTAGCTTTCTAAGCAACATTTAAGGCAGAATTTTTAAGACAGATTTTTTTCTACTTACTATAACTTTTTTTTTAGGTATCTGCATTTTAGCTCTCTCTTTTTAACCTGGTAGTGTATGCCTTTTTTTTTTTATCCATTAGCAGCCTGGCGTTCAGAAACCTTGTGTGTGCCGGCGGCATGCTGTGTTTACCCTGCATTAGCCTGGAGTTTGTAGGGAGGGGAAGGCACCTTACAAGGGCCACACACAGCCATGTGCCCTTATTCCACTTTTCATACCTGAGTGAATGACAGGCCGCAGCTGCCAGGCTAATTGTAGTTTTTATAGCTTGGAAAAGCAATGCGAGGCATTTTGCGACTGCGTTCCAAAAGCCTGGCCAGGCTTCAGCTGTACCACTCTGAAGGTCTTGACCATGGATGTGTAAAGAATGCCCTTTTATTTGCTCCCACAGGATGGGACTGTGCTTTAACATCCCCTTGCCGCCCAGTTTTGACACGACTTTTCATGTCTTGCAAGCATTAGCAAGGCAAGTGTGTAGGTTCAAAAATGATACTTTAAGCAGATTTTTCCAAGGGCAGCTTTACCGCCAATGTCGACGAACTCTTTTGGGCAGTTCCTGATGAACATGAATATTGCAACACGCTAGATCAATCAGAGAGTGAAATAGCTTTGATGTTTTTTTTTTCTTCTTTTTTTTTTGCTGAAGAACCACATGCAAGAGGTCATTAAAAATCTCGTCAAAGAAAAAGTGGAGAGCATAGAGATAAAACAGAACTTGCATACTGTCCTCTAAAGGTCCAGATTCTGATCTAATGTCCGCCTTAAGTCTACGGTGTTAACCGCGGAGCAGAGTTTCTTCACTGTAAGTCCCTGCTGGGGCACTGAACATTTCCTCTTGGATACGAGCCTGTTTTCGCTGTCGCCATTTCCCATCGGAGAGGCGCTCCATAAACACTCCCTGGAGTATGAGCTCATGTGCTATAAGTATAGGGTGCAGGGGGCTGCAAAAGACGAAGAGCAGCGTTTAATATCAGTCCTGCCCGACTTCTGGAGCATTCTCTCCATGTGACGCATACCCAGTAGCCCAAATCGTTTCATGTGTTCTACTTGCAGTGGTTGCATTTTGAAGTGCAAGTGACACTTTTCTGCCATTGTAGATGATATTGAGTACAAAACATCACACATATGACACGTGGTCTCACATACAAAGGGTTGGTAGCAGCCCTTAGAAAATTGGAAAGTAGGTTTCTTCTTGACACATTTATAACACTTATACAACCCTGGCCTCTAGTATGCACCCCACCCCTTCAACTCTGTGTTAATCAGCTGATTAGTTGTTTAAGCTGGAGTAGAAAAAAAAGCCAAACTGTGCAGCACAGGGGGCCTCAAGACCAAGGTTGAAGACCACCATGAGGAATAGCAAAGAGATGAACTCACTGAAGAGAAGGTTTTTTTTTCTGCATAATTAAGCTGTAATTAAGATGTAAATAAAGTCATTCAGAATCTTTCGCTGAAGTGAAATATTCAGTTTCAGGATTCAAAAGAGTATTTTTTTGCAACAGTGTTGCTTGGTGCCAAACATCTGATTCCTATCACTACAGAAAGTTTCAGTACGTTTCTCCATTTCACATCGAGACACTCTGACTTACTTCATTTACATTATAACGTCTTAATTATGGAGAAATTTTTTTAAATAAACACTAAAATGAATGGAATCCAGTTTCACCATTGTTAATATCTCCTTGATGCCGAGGCCATTCTACGAGGCCTAAACCATCTTCATTGTAGACCAGTAGCATCGACGGCATCCATATGCACTTTGGATGACCTGAGAACGATTCCCATCTTAAGCTCGCCCCTGTTTGTTCAAGTCTGCCTTATCCCCAGGAGCTTTTACTGCTGCTGTGCGAGATTCCAGCTGTGGCACTCCATAGACGGGTGATCTTATTAAGGAACACAGCCGCAACAACAACACAGAGCCAGCTCTAGTCTCTTTCAGGCCATTAAAAGTGAGTATTCTAATCCCGGATAAAGCGTGCGGATCAGAGCTGCTTGCAAACTGACGTTTACAGACAAATGGGATTGTTTTTAACAAGCCGTCACTGCGTAGCATGGCCTTTTTTGTCCATATCTGTCCAACTAAATTAGGTCTGGCTGGTGTTGGGGCTGCAGTAATTGTGTCAGATGGTGTTAACCTCAGCTCCTGGGCTGCGTGTGCAGAGTGGTGGGGGAAGTGTTTTGCAGTTCCCATCTTGGTGTATGTGTTTGTATTTGTGTGTGTGTGTGTGTGTGTGTGTGTGTATGAATGTTGGTCCATGACAAATATAGAACACAGCCACAGGACTCATTGTTATAAAGGCCCAATAACCTGCCCTGCTCTCTCAGGCAGTGACATTTGACTTGTATGTATGTGTGTGTGTGTGTGTGTGTGTGTGTGTTTGTGTGTGTGTGTGTGTGTGCATGTATACATTGCTGGTGTTGAGAGCGGTGGTGATGGTTAGATTACGTTTCTCCTCCTTAGTGTCACAGTGTCAGGGCTGTGGACACTCTCAGAAGCCCACAGGTAATCCCCCTCACCTCAACCTGCTTTCCTCATACACACCTGCTCTCACTGACCAATCCAAACAACGTGACACTATTAGGTCATGCCCCCCGTTGCCATGGTCACCATCTCAGGACAAGCTGTGGGCTGTAATTAGGAGTGAATCTTTCACCACATTTCATTCCAGCTGTTTAGGAACTGATTATTATTTTTTTAAATACACTGTATGTGTAAATGTGACTAGAGGAACAACTTAAATACTCAAACTTAAATGTACAGGCAATAAAGAAATCAACCTAAATTTTATTTTTATTATTGACGAAAGGGTGCATACTTTACAGAACTGTTCTTAATTCACAAATACAATGTCAACATAATTAGATTTGTTTTGATTCTTCAGGCACAATTTGAGACAATTTACTATTTTTTTTAGTTAAACAGTTATTTTTAGTTTTTGCATCTGAAAATGGCAAAACATGTTTTGGAAATACTGAATCATGAATGATACGTTAGAACTGCTCTTCCAGTCAAACGATTTTGGCACACTACTTTCATTTTCATGTTATTCACTGAATTTTTACTCCAGATACACTCAGTATACTTTGCTAACAAACGCATTTACAGCCTGTTCACCATTTGAGTACATTTATTAGGCAAAACATGTCGTATTTTTATTTCATCACTATTGTCATATAAAAAAGCTGATTATAATGTAGATCAAGTGTTGGATATTTTTAAGTGGCAGCCAATGGGATGAACTGTTAACGAGTGCATTTACAGTTAAAGGTCAGTCTAGAATTTGACTCTGCATCACCACACAACCAGTTAATAGGAGTCAGAAATGCACACATTCTCTCATCTTGTGTAGGAAACTTGTTTCCTTTATAGTTCTTCACTCAACAACTTCCCAACGTTTAACAAGAATAAACAGTTTATGAAATAAATGGATATATGGTCGAGAAATTTGACTGTAAATTATTGTAAGTGTAACATTTTCCCAAAAAAATCCCTGTCACACTTCCTGGAAGGCATATAAAAAGCTCCCTAACCACTAGACCACCGGCTGCCTAGTCAGTAGTCATAAACAGCCTAATTTTAATGTAGAACATTTTGATAGATGTCTTAGTGAGGATATATATTCAAAGAGAGTCTTTAACATTCTCGTGCCACTTCCGCAGTCACATTTTCCCCACTGTGACATCTTCCGCCACAGTGTGAAAAGGGTCGAATCACCTTCTTCAGACTGATACTTGTCAGTGCACTGTTACATTCACACCACTAGCTGCCAGCCACAGAGGGCTGTGGGCCGTGCAGAGTGTGTTTTGCATTCCAGGAGAAAGGAACCAACACAATTACACACATTGTTTCAGGAGTGTTTTTAAAGTGGTTTAACTGAGTGTGAATCTCAGCCAGGACTGTAATGTTACACTCTGGCTTATCAGAGAATGACACTTGTTGTACTCTTTGACTTTAGATCAGTGTGCGTATCTCATTGTGTGTGTGTGTGTGTGTGTGTGTGTGTGTGTGTGTGTGTGTGTGTGTGTGTGTGTGTGTGTGTGTGTGT
>JBBPDB010000036.1:4812750-4824619 GCA_037974465.1 Brachypetersius altus | reverse complement strand
TGAGGGTGTGTGTGTGTGTGTGTGTGTGTGTGTGTGTGTGTGTGTGTGTGTGCACTACTGGCTCTTTGGAGATAAGGCCTCCACTCTTTCTCTGGGCACACAGGCAGAGAGAGGCTCACCTGTAGCAGAGAGATACCATCCCTCACACACACACTCCTGCCCGTTCCCCTAGGCACAGGCCCAACACAATTAAAACAAGGAGAACAACAAGCTGAGAGTAGCCCCCCCAACATGCACGCACACACACATATTGCACACACAATATCTTCCCTGCTCATTTTAATTGTAATTCAAATGAAATATCGCGGATTTTGCCCTGTGGTGGTCTTGCGCTGCTACATTCTGCCTTTGTCATATCTTTGTTTTCAGGGAGTATTGTGTGCCGCTATGTGAGCTTTGCTTATTCGTCCTATTTTTGGTGGGAGAACCACACAAATTACACCACGGTCTCACGAGCAAAGCAGTCGGGGAGGGTCAAATGAGGCATGGTAGTGCGTATTGGAGATCTAAACAATGATATGGCCCACTGAGTTATTTTAGCCTGTAAAAGAAACAAGACATTATAGGCTTGGTTCATATTAGAGATGGAACGATACCACCACGATACTATTGATATCAGCATTACACTTTAGTATAAAAGCTTTTAAAATTTAAAATGAGCTGTTTTTAATTACTGTGTTTCAGACTAGATCTGGAACAGGACAGTTGTTTAAATTTTACATGTTGAAGTCAGTAGTAACACTGCCCTGATCCACTGCCTGCTGCCTGAATCAGACTGCTGCTACATCTAATATGAGTCTTGCGAGAAGATCTTATAGCCTCTCCATTTATTGCATAAACCTTGACTATAAATCAGGCATTCATTCATGAATAGGAATATTGTATTTGATCGGCAGTCATTTGCAAACGTAAGTTCACGTCATCAGCATGAATTTTTTCAGGAGTTTAACATGGCGGTTAGGGAGTTTCCGCTGTGATTGGAAGGTTGTGGGTTCGAATCCCAGGACTGTCAGTGGCACTACTAAGGTGCCCTTGAGCAAAGTACCATCACACTGTACCCACATGCTGCTCCCCGCAATTTACTTCATTTTAAAGAGACTATACCTTTGGAAACTTCTCTTTTGAATTGCACAATTACTGTAGCGGCAAAAAAAAAATGCAGCTGTACATCCGTGCATTAGTACAGCATCAGAACAGAGGAGCTTTGTTTCTTCAGCATTAAATGCTGTTTATTGAACTTTGACACAGTTTTGGTTTGTAAGTCAAGCAGCGTCTTTGGGTCATTTCTTCACTGAGAAGTGAGAGGAAATGTGTCCATGAGACTGTAAGAGTGTGTGTTTGTCTATGAGTGTGAGCGAGAGTGAGTGTTTGTGCGTTTAAGAGTGTGGGAGAGATGAAGGCCTCCATATTGTAGGCCTCAATTCATCAGAGTGCTTTCTTCCTGTGTGTGTTTGTGTGTGTGTGTGTGTGTGTGAGTCAATGTTAGGATTAAACTGACTGGAAACTGACCGTTGCCTATTGATTTGTTCCTCCCTCCACTGAGCTATTCCCATCACCCTGACTATATATAGCTGCTCACGCTGCAACATATTTCACAAATTAACACGGTGCACTCGATAATGGTTCTGTATTGTTGGATAAACAGTGACATGGAAAGCACTCACACTTATACAGATGGGTCTTTCCCTGTTAGCAAGTGCTAATTTGGCTGGCGTCCGCGCGTGTATGAGTGTGTCTGCGTGTGTCTGAGTGTTTTTCATTTTCATTAAGAAGGAAGCACCGATAAATGGAGGTAGTGGAAGAACAGCAGGATTGCAGTCATACATCTGATGACGTCAAGTTGCATGCATACTCACACACACACACACACGATGTCACGATGTGGGGTCACACCTAATCTTTTTCTGGTCTTCTGACTATGGAGGACCTGCTAATGTATAAAAAAAACACACAACAAATGAGTTTCAGCTTCTATGGGGAGGTATCATTGTTTCAGACCCTTTTTAGCTTTGCCCCATTCCTAGAGTTTAAAATCGTGATCAGGTGGTTTCCTCTGCTTAGCTAACATCCCACTGTAAATACATTTAGGGCCCTTGGCTTTGTTTCCTCTCTTCCCCCAGAGTTGTCAGGCCATCTGCATGTCCATGTTGGTTCTAAAATGGATCAGTGTGTGGAATTGTGTGTTTTACTGTGTGTTTCCATGAACAAATGTTGGGGTTTGTCAGTTTTTTACATACAAACACAACAACAACATTGAGATGAGAGGCTATTCACTATTCACTGTTCACTATAAATCATTCCATACAGCCCATAAATGAGAGCCATGTCATTAAACCGTCTGTCTTAGTCATATTTGTGTCTCAGAAAGCAGCATTCTTGCATCTGCAGTATAGCCCCACCCATTCATGCTGAAGTTAGAAGGAGTGTTTCAGCCTGGAGGGCTTTTTGAGGAAGGCACAATGTAGCACAACCAACAGAGGTCATTCCCAAATAAAATAATATAAAATAAAAACACATCATAAATGGACCTTTGGAGAGGGAATGTAAAATATAGCCACTTTAAATAGCCACATTTAGCCCTGGAGGGGTAAAGCAGGTACAAGAAAGCAGCTGCAAATGGGAGCAATTACCGGACAGTAATCCTTCCCCTTCTTTTTCTTACTCTTCCACCATCATCTGGATCCAGTATTTCTGCTCAAATTCCTTTCACATTGCACAACATTTTCTGTTCAAATGTAGATTTACCCCCTCTCTCTTTCTCTTTCACACACACACACATGCACATAAAACCCCTCAGTTCAAAGTGGATTCATCCAGCTTTTAAATGTACCTACAACCTCTAAAGACGTCTGTGGCCGCAGCAGTAAAACAGATGGAACCCAGGCTGGAGGTTCTGCCTCAGAGAAGCTGCTTTTTGGAAGAGTTGCGCTGTGCTTGTGTCACCGGTAGAGCGAAAACCCATTTGTGTACCTTCTTTCCTGATGACCTTATTCCAGTTGTACACCATGTTAACTCCATGTCCAGTGACACAGTGTTAACAGCTGTCTAATCTCGATCCCAGCACTCATGAATTCTGCCATGACGTCTGCATCTAATGCACTTTCACAGCGTAAGTGGATGATTCGTAATCTGATTGGCGCTGGGAACCACGCAAGAGTCTCAAACGTCTTGCAGTGCTCTAGTGCCCCATTTGTCATTTTTTAGACATGGCGATGTGAAATGAGCTCTGTCTTTTTCAGAAGTGACGTGTAGGCAGTTCAGATCACACCACCTTTTTTTTTTTAAAGTAGCACTTTGTTTGCAAAAAGGATAGTTTTTGATCAAACTAATTCTGTTATGTACATCTCTGTTTTACTATTCTTTATTTCTTTTGGTCACATCTGTGGGCCTCCCTGAAGGGTGGAGCCCTGGGGCTACTCACCCTCCTACCCCCCTGACTTAGCCCCTGCATATGCTAGTATTAACCATCTTAATTTTGCCTGCACATTTATCTGTTTTGAGTTTCCCTTTAGAGAGGCAAAATGATTTGAATGTAAGGCTATGGGCCATATTGGGGCTAAAATCTGAGCAGCCTAATTATGAGTGAAGCTTGCAGACCAGTGTGCATACGCTCACACTTCTAGTGAAAGATAGTAATGGATTGTAACGCACACACACACAGGACTGGGCAGCAGAGTCGGCAGTTGCCTGGATAGTGATGGATGATGCGCAGTAGTGGGACCTAGAGGCTGGGTGTGCACGCGCGTGTATGTGTGTGTGGAGCTCGGCCCATGTGGGCCCGCCGTACCCACTACCACTCCAGTGTCATAATTAATCTTCAGAGATGAGCCTGGTGAAAAAAAAAGTGCTACCCTCTGCAGCTTTTCCACCACTTACTTCGCAGAATACAAATGTGTAAATCCTTAAAGGAATGGCCCCTCGGCCCACTGCATCATAGATATTTTTGAGAAAGGAAATAATTTAGTACGGACGGGGGCAACCAGATAGGAGAACACGGTGGGACTTCAAAGGGCGAACTTTAATAAAACATACGGCGTGTGTAGTTTTTTTTTTATATTACTGTTCTCTCACATTAGAAACTCAGAACTATTCCCTAAAAGTCCAACACACTGTGGAGAGCGGAGGCCATTGCCGCGTTGCCGTGCCAACCGCAGGATCAAAGGCTTTAATGGAGGCTCTTCACAAATGGGGGCTGATTAACAGGACGGGCCCCGGCGCCATCATGCCTTGTTCCGGAGAAAATAGCCCCTCTAAGTCCTGTGTATGGAAAATAGGAGCCCAAATCTGCAGCTAGAGGAAAAAGGAGAGTTTATGTAGTAGAAGTAATGTTAAAATTATAATAATAACTTATAATTCTGCTACTTATTAGAATAAAATATTTATTTTATTTTTCATAAGCCCAGTGACAGATGTAACTTGTTCATAACGTCATATATACAGTAATATAAAACATAGTAGTGCTGCCTAATATGGACAAAATGCTCAGAATACTGTAAATATATGTGTAAGATAAATGCTCACAGTCAGATTTCAGTTTTCCAATTCTGTGACACATCAAGCTACTCAAACAGTAACCTAGAGCCACCAAAGCAGCTTAACCACCACATTTGGTGAAGCTGGCTGGTGTTTGAGAAGGTTGCATAATCCTCTGATGTTGATTTAGTGTGTAGCAGTGTTTTGTTTTTTGTATGTCACACCATTCGTATTACTCACCAACCTCCAGGACAAAATATATAGACTTGTTTTTGCTACAGGGTATGGCAGAAGTGGATTTTAAGAATTACATTTATTTTCCCATAGGCTCTGACATATATTCACATGCCAGCAGCTTCAAAATTGATGACTGATGTATTATATTGTGTAGCTCCAGTATATAGTTCCAGGCTCAGTCTGGACCCTGTTTTAGAGTTTAAAGACGTGATAGTTCCAGAATCCTTCTCACTCCTCGGTTGTAAGACAAATATTGTTTTTTTCCATATCGGCCACAACCAACTTTACAGGCTTTTTGGCCTGTGGAAAGGTGATAGGTACACTGAGAGTACAGAGGATTGTAGGCTATGAAAGTAATGCGACTTGGATTACCTCACTCCCTAGACAGCTAGAGATGTTTATGTGTTCAGTGATTGGCTTAAGACAAAAGAAATATCCTCTTAAACCTCCACGCACAACACCCTCTGCTGTGGTCTCGGCTAATCGCTTTACATTGTTCTTGGCTCCGACAGATGTCTCTCGGGCCTTCGAATTTCATATTCTCAACTGCAGTTAATTAAGATGTTTGACATGATTGTGGACGATAAAATAAAGATTTCCATTGAAAATCCGACTAATAAATCTAATTAAAGGGGAAAGGGATGAGCTCGGCACATTTTTGTACTTTGGAAAGCTTATCACGCCTTTCGGTCGAGTCTGTCTGGGTGGCAGTGAGCTCTGTCAGTATGAGCATGCGACCAAAAGTGAGAGAGAGAGAGAGAGAGAGAGAGAGAGAGAAAGAGAGAGAGAGAGAGATGTAACTTAATTAATCTAATCTTAAACTGCGAGGAGGCGATGGGTTTGAGTTGACATGATTAATTTACTGGCTCCTCCAAGCACCTCTGGGCTGCTTCAGTGAGAGACCGTGTCAGAAACATGCTCCCTCAGCAGGCGGCGGTGGGGGGAGGTCCCTTGTAGTAGGAGGCCGAGTAAATGAGTTTTTGAGATGTGCTGCCAATTAGGCCCTGCTTTTTGATAGTGCTGCTCGTCTGGCCGCACGGTGAATGACAGGAGAGACACTGCAGACAATACCAGTCTCTGTCCCTCTTTTCTTCTCCTTTCTTTAAGACTCATCAAACGTCAGAAGTCTGACTCATTCGGAATGTTATGAATATTATTATGAATCCGGGGTACAGTGTATTGTTATGGTGAATTATTGATAACTATTGATGTACTGTGTTAATACACATCATATATAAAATCATATTTACAACAATGCTCAATTACAGTGTCACACAATAAAAAGATATTGTTTATTTTGGCACTTTTTAATGTAATAGTCTCTATTAGCTTATATTCAAATGCTCAAGTCATTCACAAATGGTTAGGTGTAGAACTGAGGTTAGGTTTTATATTACGATTATATGCCCCTAATGTTCCTTATTCCTTTAAATAAGAGACGGTCTATGGTTCACATATGGGCACTAAGGTATACATAGTAGATTAGTCCTGGCCAGACCTAGAGGAAAAAAAAAAACTTAAAAATGTAGGAAATGGGCTTTTAAAAATTAACACACTTCTAAGCTTAAGATGCTCCGTCTGCATGAATACTGAGTGTCTGATTACCCATTAAGCTGATTTCTGATTGGCTATCTGCACATCTGTGTGTAGATGTTTGTGCACTATAATATCTGCAATGGAAAACAACCTTGACCAACTCGTGTATGAAAATTTGGCTGCAACAACAGGTTGCTCTAAATCCATCATGGTTATGATGTCACAATCATGAATGCATTTGGATATACCCATCTGTTCAGTCTACAGTAGTTTATTTCGTCCATTTATGTCAATGTGTTACTTCAAAATGTTATGGCTGAATTCATTAGACAGAAAATCACTTAAAAGCAAGATGAACATCTGCATCTCCCGTGTAATTCAGTTAAACTGAAGTATTTCCTCACCCAACTGAAACAATTCAGCTTGATGTATAACCCAGGCTTGATTATGAATTTTTGGGATGAGCAGCTAGCACTAAGCAGTATAGTCAGCGCTTCTGTCAGTTGTATTAGTGTAAATAGCTCTTAATTATATCTGCCCTTCTTCCTGCTAGGATCACGCCTTCGTCAGGAGGACTACCCCCCTCGGATCGTGGAGCACCCCTCAGACCTCATTGTGTCGAAGGGTGAGCCAGCCACTCTGAACTGTAAGGCAGAGGGGAGGCCGTCCCCAACTATGGAGTGGTACAAGGACGGTGAGCGCGTGGAGACAGACCGGGACAATCCGCGCTCGCACCGAATGCTCCTGCCCAGCGGCTCACTCTTCTTCCTGCGCATCGTGCACGGCCGCCGCAGCAAACCGGACGACGGCAGCTATGTGTGTGTGGCCAGGAACTACCTGGGAGAAGCGGTCAGCCACAACGCCTCGCTGGAAGTAGCAAGTAAGTGTGGCTTTTGGTTTTTGGTTTGTGCCCTTGCTGTCCACTTCTAAAACAGTTCCAGGGTGTTCCAGGAATCGCCTCACTGCTGTAGCTGGAGGTTTCTGAAGTGGTGTTTGTGAACATGTCACATAAGCAGATATAGTAGAAACCACCCACAATTTTGTGTGATCACTTTGATTTGGGAATACTGGAGGCGGGCATCAAGTATTGTAGCCCACAGCAGACTGGCCTAGCAGAGGCATTTAGGTACTGAGACAAAAAATGGGGGCTTTTCCAGCACAGAAACCTTCTCAGGAACTTCCGTGCTATGATATGTTCACTACAGAAACTGGCCTTGGTTTAGTTCCTGGGAAACATATAGTTTCTACTCCAGAACAGGTGTGCAGTTTTCTGTACTGTATGGTGCTGTTTGGTCATGAAGGCCTCGCAGGAACCTACCCATTAAAAAATGTTAAAAGCTTAGCAAAAGAAGAAGCTAAATTTGAGATTTTAACTGTGAAGTGAAAGTGTTTGATGAAAATGGTTACATGTAAGGATTTCATCTCGCAGACAAACACGTTTGAAATTCACTTGCTGAAGTCATATAATATACTTTACATAACAGCCATGATTTCAGCAGCATAGATGGAATGCAGTCAAGAACTTGCCCATCCACTGTGTCATTTTTATTCAGGAAAGAAGATCTTTAGTTCCTCAAAAGCTTCCTTAACTTTGGTGTGTTACCAAGACAGCAGCTAAAAATATAGGCCTTTCTGTAATGGCACAACTAGAAGCCTGGGGCCCAGACATGCGTGTGCAAAATTGTCATATGAGAAAATTCACATTTATTTGCTGAGTACAAGCACATTTTCTATGCATCAGAATGAGAACTAGGGGTCAGCCAGGGTACTGTATTACACTCACTCTCTATTGCCTCAATCCCTGACAGACGGCAGTGCTAATAGGCATACAAGTGTCATTCACTGCATAATGCCGCATAATGATTTTATATCCATGTTTATCCCCTAGCTACCTTTTAAAAACACTCCAGACCGGACTCACGACACACATATTAATCCCGGATAGTGTATTTGTTACACTCATGCACTGCTCTATTAGCTTTGCCTTCTCCAGAACTGAAATAACAGTGCTTGTTTGAGCATCCAAGCTGTTTTGGGTCACCTTGATACCTCAGTGTATTAGCTCACGTTTTAAAGGCCTGAGATTAAGCCTTGTTTCAACAAGCAGTGGGAGCTATGGGAGGGAGGTAAAGAGGTATTATAAAGGCTTATTCAGTGCTACCAATATGAACCACTCTAAACCTCGTCACTCGCTACCTGACCCTCCACTACAGGTGATCCTCTAATGTGCCTTTCTTAAGTGTTTCACTTAAGCCCTGCTGGGCTGATTTACGACTTTTCTTTCTCCCCCATTTCCATTCCTTTCAACTATGCATGCAAACAACAAGAACCTTAAAAACCTAGAAGAGTGAGGGAAAACATTTGCAAGGCTGTGTACCCTTATTCATTGAATTACCTGCAAGTTTAAGATTGAACTAATCCCTTTTTAATTCTTGCCAAATGACGTGTAATATCTTTATAGTTGTATCCAACTTTTTCAGAAAGGCAGCATTGTGAAACTCGAGTCACTGAATACATTAGGCTATTAATCGAGGCTTTGTTCTGTTTTCTCTTGGGCTGCTCACAAGATAAATGTGAATTTTTGTCTTACTGCCTTGAATCCAGAAACTCTGGATTCTTTCATCCAGCTGGAAAAACAAAATTGACTAAAACTGTTCCCCAGCCATGTAATGACAAACATGAACACTAAAGCTCCTCCACCCTGAGGATGTCTGATAAGGCTGCTGTTTTCCTCTGACATGCTTTATTAAAGGGGAATATTTTGCCCCCATGCTCTCTCTGGCTCACACACACACTCGCACTGTCCCACACAATCCCTCTCACTGAGAGACGGGATGGTTTGCCTCCAAGGTAGAGTGTGAGGAATGTGTTTTTCATCAAAAAAACCCCAAATTTACCGGAACCAGGTCTTAACAGAACCATCGGCAGATCTAATTAGAGATTAATGCCTCTGTTAGATCCTCACTCAAACAATGTGCTGGCCTGACGTAGAGTGGTACACGTATTTGCCTCTTTGCATTTGTAGCAAAGTCATTTAAGCTGCCCATGTTTATCCCTTCACCTTTTAAAATGCCTGTGGCTTTTAAACGATATGATCATCTGTAGTATCTGCTGCCTGAATGCCCAACATATTCCCATTGGAACTCACACACTTGTTAGGCTGCACAATATATCATTTGTTTGCATTATTGACATTTTTACGACTAACATCTGTAAATGAAATCATCTTGGTAAAAATAACAACCATATCTTTTCCATGCGAAGTGTTATTAATATGGCATTAATATAAATACAGTGTGCAGGTACTGTCCAGATTGTGCAGCCCTTGAAGCTTCAAAAGCCTATATCCCTGACTGCAATCTCACGTTTGGACACCTGTCCCGTCTGACATATGGAACCCTCTCCCCATTCCCCCTTCCATTTCTGTTATTACATGCCCCCCACTCACTCACTAAACCCACTGAGGAGAATTTGCCCTTTCTCAAAACCTGCAGCCAAGTTCCAGAGATAATCAATGTTTACTTGCCAGACTATTTGCCTTTCATTAACTTTATTACACGGGCTGTCCCGTCCCCCAATATAGCCGGCGCTAGCTGTGTGGTCTTCCGCTCTGTGTCGGGGAAAAAGTGACGGCTCTCTGGAGAGGTTTGTTTTCTCTTTGCGTATCTCCTTGCCTCCCTTCCTCTCCCTCTCTTCTTTTCTCCTCTCAAAAATGTCTTCACTTTATTAATTGTATCCTAGATCACAAGGGTTAGATTTAGATTAAATTTGGGGTCAACAAAGCTCCATGATAAGGAGAGAACCACCTAAAACAATCCCTTGTACTTAGTTAACTAGCTTTCAGACCTATGTCACAGTATTCTGAGGAGGCTATTTTGCTGAAAAACAGCTAGCTAAACAGAATTTTTTAATGTTTTGGATTACCTCTTTGTTATGGCATTCTGAGGAAATTGCTCTGTTGAAAATCTAGCTATCTAGCTAACTATTAGTAATCTTTTTAGGTTGTGGTTTCACAGCATTCTGAGAGGAATGCTCTAAAAGGATTCATTCTATTTAGCAAGCTAGCCAGTTTTTCAACAAAGCAGTCTGAATGATGTGACAGCAAGAGAAAAGGATGTGCTTTGATTAGCTTGTTATTTGTAATGTTTCAAACCCCCCACTTTCTACCATTGTGTTCTTTAGCAAGACACTTAACTCTCAGTTACTCCAAGGGTACTGTCCCTCTAACTAATGATTGTAAGTCGCTGCTGTAAATTTGTCTAGCTTTTCAGAAAACTGGTCTCCTCAGAATACTGTGAATTCTGTGAAAGAGAACTTAAAGCCAAAATAATTGACTCAAGTTAGCTGACTAGCCAGCTAATTGGTTTTGGGATGAAATTCGGAGGCTTTGTAAAGTGACTTTGTGCCCTCGAGCCCACCTGTCACTGAATTTGTGGCTGTGTACGCGACAGCTCGGTGTGTCGTATTGTTTGTGTGTGTGTGAGTGAATGCGTCAGGATGTTTGAGTGAGCGTTTGTGTGAGTGGGAGTAGTGGGGGCTAGCTGCTGCCTATTTGTAGGTTTGGATAACAGTGTTGTTTTGTCGCTAACAGGTGCGAATGTGGATTTGTTTTTCTGCTGACACTGTGTCCAGAGAAAGGTCAGGGCATCAGTGTTGTCTGCTAGTCACGCTTTCCCCAGAATGGCTAGAGACCACCAGTGTTCCAAAAATACACCGGATACCAACTGGGCTTTTGCCAGCACAGCAGGTGCAAGCAGGTACTATCAAAGGCCAATGGCCAAAGGCCAAAGGGCAGGCAAGAGTGGGCACTGGGGAATGTGGGCACTCCTGTCTCAAATATTTAGGGCTGCATACATTATTTTGCAGAATTTTTAAAACTGCTATCAAAAGATTGACCCTTGCAATACAGAAAATATAATGAAACACGGTTTGTTGTTGGATCTGTTTTGGTCATTTTTGAGTGTTTTGATGAATCGAGGCATTTTTATAATAGAACTGTAAATCATTTTGGTCAAAATAACACAATAATATGGAATTCCTTTCCCTTTTGCTGCTCTAATATATTCAGCCACTGTCTTCCTCTCATGAGAGAAATCCTGCAGGAGCTGTTTGGAAAGAGGAGAATGGAAAATGCAGAGACAGTGCAGGAAGTTCGGTAGATAAGGGGTCCAAGCATGGAGAGTTCTGTCTTGGTGACTGCATGTTTTTATCTATCACTCCATTATCTGCTCTCCATTTCTCCACTCGTCGTGGCAACAGCCCCCAAACATCACCGACAGGGACGCGCCTCACGCTTGCCTGCTTTCAAGTTGAAAGCAGGGTCAGCTGACTGGCTGATTGATGGACCACTCGGTCATGTAGTGAAGGAACAGACCTCTCTCTGTCCCAGTGTTGATTCTGCGCTGATTCTAATGGCAGGTTGTCCAGAGAACAACTGCAGCGCAAACCCAACAAGTCTCAGCATATTGTAACTTCATGTTAACTACAGGGTGGGCCATTTATATGGATACACCTTAATAAAATGGGAATGGTTGGTGATATTAACGTCCTGTTTGTGGCACATTAGTATATGCGAGGGGGCAAACTTTTCAAGATGGGTGGTGACCATGGTGGCCATTTTGAA
>JBBPDB010000036.1:4801202-4811484 GCA_037974465.1 Brachypetersius altus | reverse complement strand
AATAGGAAGAGGGTCATGTGACACATCAAACTTATTGGTAATTTCACAAGAAAAACAATGGTGTGCTTGGTTTTAACATAACTTTATTCTGTCATGAGTTATTTACAAGTTTCTCTCTGTTCACAGCCATTGACATGTCGCAGAGGTTAAGTGAAGCAGGGGGCAGCTACGAACACAGCGCCCTGGGAGCAGTGTGTGGGTACCTAAGTGGTGCCTAGCAGTCTTGGGAATCGAACCCAGACTTTCTGGTCACAGGGCGAATGCCTTAACCACTAGGCTACCAGCTGCCCAGAATGTGGAAAGTAGAAACTGTGTTTGACATCAAAAAAATTGGGAAAAGAGTGAGCAAACAAACCTATCAATGGAAAATGTGATGCGAATGTAGAACTAATTAATTATACAACTGTGTTTAATTGTGTAATGATTATCAAAACATGACCTACTTTTATGAATTTTGTAATACAAATCAATGGTACAGGAATACAACAAAAGCTTTTGAAAGGTAATAGTTGTCGTCTGAAGCCAGGCAGAGATAGGTGTCTTGTCTAAGGCAGTGTCTGGAGAGCATAAATGAGTTCAGTCAGTCAGCTAGGGGCCCTGTACTGCCCCTGACCCCCACAGTGGCGCCTGCAGAGTCATTTTCACACCTCAGCAGGAAATCCTGTATTGGCCTTGCTCCCCCTAGAGTGTGCACATCGTTTGACCGACCGCATTCAGACCACTCTTTGATGCAGTTCCATGCTTCCATGTGAACTTATTCCTTAGAAACAGCTGCTCACATTCATCCATTTTTGCCACAAACACACATACACACACATATACACAATATTGTTTGCACACTGGTTTTGCACTCTAGGTCATTTGATTATACCAGGTAGTGTTCATTTTTATTGATTACAGTATGTCAGACACCACATAATCAAGTCGATTTAAGATTACTTACCCTGCATAGATTTTGGTGTTCACACATGATGCTAACTGTTGGGATGAGCTTCCGCTACTATCACTTTGAACTATGATCATAAAGTCCACACAGTGCTCATTTTAATGTGAGTTTAGGAGAAGCCCAGCTTTATCCGGTGTGAATTGACTTGCTTGTGTGTTAAAGCCCCCGCTGATATTATCTGGCGCTTTAGAGCCTTAGAGCGTGTTGAGATTCCAGAGTGTTCCTTAAGAGCACTCATTCCTAAAGTAGTGGCTCCAAATAGATAATCCCTCTCTGATTGTACAGGAGCGCGCTGTCTGTCTCCGTTAGAGGATCGCGAGGTTTCTTGTGTTTTTCCCGAGGAGCGCAGCTGTGTAATAAACCCAGGGATAAACACGGCTCTCCGGCTGAATCGGGCTCCACCTGGACACCGGCTCAGTGACGGGCCAGGAGGCTCAGGATTAAGACTGTTTGGACGCGATGGGTGTAGAGAGTGCCCGAGAGAACTAATGGTGAAAAGTTTGAGCTGATAAGCTGGTCTTTCTCTCCACCTCTTGGCCATAATGGCTGTCCTTTCATTTTAGTGCATCAGTAAGCTTCTCGAATGTCCCACATGTCCTTGAAGATGAAACCAAGTGAGGGGGAGCATCCAGAACGCTTAAGAGTCATTAAAATTCATCTCCAGTCTCCTGATGGACAGGGAAAAAGGATCCATTCTCCTTTGTGGAGATTCCTGAGAGGGAGTTAAAAGAGAAACGTTCTTTCGATGAAGAGATGGGCTCGAAAGCATCTCCTAATCAAACTTACTGATGGCAGCTTAGTTGTTTGGTGGGGGATGTGCGTGTGTGTGTATGTGCATTTGTAAGTATGCCGCAGACTCTCAGGGGGGTTCCATACCTTCTGCATCTCCTTGAAGACAGCAACACATCATAAGAATGAAATAGTTCTCCAGCAGTGAAGCAGCGCTGGGGAAGGGCTTACATTGATATGTATTTATGCAGAAAACACATATGATTGTGTCACCGAGCAGCAATGGAAAAGAGACAGAGCGAGGAGAGTGAAAGATAGACCTGAAGAGCATGAGATGTTGATGAACGAGAGAGAAGCAGCCAGGCTGGGGGGGGTGAAAGGAAAGAGAAAGGGAGTAAGAAAGAGGTAGAGCTACAGAAAAAAGAAAAAGAAAGTCAGTGGAAGAAAAGAAGGAAAAGGGGAATATGAAAATGAGGACGCTAGAAAGAGAAAAAAGTATGAGAGAGAACCTAAGAGAGCAAATAGAGAGTGAAAGAACAAGAGAGAGGGAAGTGAAAGTGAGAGGGCAGGAGTGACAGAAAACCAGGGAAGGGAGGAAGAGGGATAGAGAAAAGAAAATGTGAAGGAATGAGAGGGCATGCAAGAGATGAAACAAGAAAAAGGAAGTGAGAGAGCATGAGAGAGAGAGGGTAAAGGAAAGTGAAGAAGTTAGAAAGAGGGAAGAGTCTGAGAGATAGAATGAAGAAGAGAAAGAATTCAGGAATAAGAAAAAGTAGAAACCTATGAGAGAAAAAGGAGAGAGTGTATGAGTGAAGAGGAAATAGGATGAATGAGAGAGAAAAAGAGAGAGAGATAGAGAGAGATAAGTAGTTGCTGGAAACTGTCCTTCAGTGAAATTGGGGCTGAAAGCAGCGCTGGAAGTAAGTGTGGGGTGACACTGCTGCAGGATGACCGATGGTGCAGGCAGCAGAGCTTGAAGCACAGCCGAGAGCAGGGACTACAGTGGGAATTCATGGTGACACTCTGCGGGACATGGTCCTCAGGGAGACAGGGGTAAAACAGTGAGAGAGAGAGAAATATAACGTGGTTCCAATAAATGTCAGCGGAGACAGTCAGCGTTTTTCAGTGTCTGCGGGGCACGGGCCAAACCCGGGGAAATGAACACATGTCCTATTGACCTTACCCAGTTGATTCAATCACCAGCCTCTTTATTGAGGTGAGAGGGAAGTCACGGACGGCTTGCACTAAAGGTTATTGGCCAGTGCGCTTCTTCAGAGGCCGGTTGGAGTGAGCAAACAAATGAGTGCATTCATTAAATGGGGCACACGCTACACATAGCGAAGCTAGTGGTCCGGATTACCGTTTAACCAGAACTTATTGCTGTGCTGTACTTAGCAAGTCATGAGTAAGTGAAACACTCACGAAGACCCAGCAGTTCCATATAGGGGTACTAGACTAATGGGGCAGCAAATGGTTTTGTTTTTGGCACATTTTGTCAAACCCCAGTTAACAAAAAATTCAGTTAACACCCTGCACTCCCCGCTTCACCCCTGTCGACAAAAGCGTCATGACTGGACTGAAGTTTTCAGCTAAAGCAGCAAAATGTCACATGCTGGATCCACTTAGATCTGCCTGATTTACTGTGCATGCAACAATAAAACTATCAAATCTTGCATCTTAATCATCTGAGTCATCTTCTTCACAGAATTATTAGAATGAATGGGAATTTCTATCTCGTGTAAGTCTAAGAGTTTTCTCGCCTCTCCTGCATGATCCTCTCTTGAACATGTTTAGGATTTATAGACCTCTTGAGGATTGCACATGAAAAAATCGGATGAGTTTATGTAATATCATTCTTGTACACTATGTGAGACTGGCAAAAGCGAGTCGTGTGTGTACTGAATCTGCTCTTTGTCCCATTTAGTCTTTTTCTGCTTGGTGGGTGTGGTAGGTAAAGCAGGGCTTAACGCAGCCTTAGCCAGCCTGAGATAGCCCCTCGGGACGCACAGATTTTCTAAAAGAATCAGTGGATTTTCCATAGCCTCATATGGCCGATGACTAAAGGGAGCTTCAAACTGTGTGATATCAATGTCTTACAAGTTTATTGCTTGTTCACAGGACGAGATAATTCCATTACAATCTTGGCCACATCATGCGCAGTATCATTTGTTACATGCTGAATTATAAGATAAAGAATCTCTGACCATAGGTGCAAGAGATTGGCTGCCTTGCGCGTAGCTCCTCTTTATTTTGTGTGTTGATTTCAATTGTACTGACTGTCACAATATTCAGCAGAGGCTTTTGATGAACAGCATTACATTAGGCTGCTGGTTTTTAACTCACAATCAAGAATTCTTTCACAATTTGCAAAAAAATTGTTAATGGAATACAAGCCCTAGGACAGGAGAAGGTAGACCGTCCAGAGTGTGGGGTGTGTGTGTGTTTGTGCGTGTGTAACTGGCAGTTCAATATATGCTCCCTGTCTGACATCCTTTTGGTCCTTTGCCCTTCTGGAAGTAATATCATAGAGTAGATGAGTAGAGTGGAGTAGAGCAGAAAGCCTGCCTTTCAAGGGTCAAGTACTCCTTCCATTTGTCCTCTCCATTAAATATATAGATGTAAACCACAGATAGAATGGAAAACATTCACTTTTTTGAAATAAAAGAATTTGGTGTAGTATGTAAACGTCTGAACTTATGGAATCATATGAAATTATTTTTGTGATGTCAGAATCCATAGCATTTATATACACAGCCATCTGCTCAGCTTACAGCAGGTTAACCCTTACATTTACACTAAAGGAAATAAGGTATCACAACTCTGACTCATTTTTGAATGAGGCACAAAACAGGGCAATGAAAACAGGCGTCATTTACATAAATGAAATTATGAGTGATAACCTACATGGATGGCATAAGCGGACCTCTTGGAAACGTAATGTGCAAGAAATTTGTAGGCTATAGACATATATAGTATGCCATGTATGTCACTGTCACCACAATTTTGTGTACACACACACACACACATACACATATGCCTACAGAATAAAGGCTTACTATGAAGTGTTTTCTCTAGGTCTCTACAGCACTCCTGCCTTTGCTCTTCTGTCCCGACTGTGTATTTTTTAAGTATCCTGATTTTTGACAGCATATTTCCTTTTCAAGTCACACACACACACACACTTTCTCTCTCTCCCTCTCTCTCTCTCTCTCTCTCTCTCTCTCTCTCTCTCTATGTCTCTCTCAATGTCTCTCTCATACTAACACTCTTAGTTTCTTGCTCCCCACCATGTGCAAGGCACTGTTTGCTTACATATACTTGCATGAGAATGAAAGTTTCTCAAATCGCTTCCACATTCCTGTGCACTCCTTCATCATCACAGCCAGAGTGGACGATGTGTTTTTGATCATACAACAGCTGTCACATTAGCTGGGTGGATGTGGACCGGGCTAGAGCCTTAGGATCTGGAATTGGCCTGTCCTCTCAAGGTTCTTTCAATGACATGAAGATTATATCTGAACAAAAAATCAGATTTGAGAGCACCCGAGTGTTGCATCTAAGTAAGTGTTGATCCTGTCCTCAGGAGATTGTAAGTTCCATGGCAAAGCTACAGACATCTATGCTTTCTCTGGGTGGATAGGGCAGCCTTCCCTCTCCCCAGCCATCCAGGCGTCTGTTAACTAATGTAATAGACTCAGCAGCCAGAGTTCTCCTCCTAGCAAGTTGAGCTGACCAGTGATTGTATTGTATTGGCTGCAGCTTTTACCCTCTCAGTTGGTGGAATTGGACATGGGGAAGAATGCAAAAATAATCTGAAAATAATTATTATTTGAATATAGCCAGAACATATGGCAGGAGTAATATAGCTAACCAGAAAACTTAGCAGCCTAAACAATGGTGGTTCCAGCTGTTATTATTCATTTGAGAAGGTGCCCTGTTTGCTTGTGTAGTAGCGTGTCTGTCTTTGCCTTTTTATTTCTGTTGAGTGAAATGACCACTGTCTAGTTTGCCAGGAAAGTAAAACGCAAGCAGGACGCTTTCAAGAATCACATGAGAAAAAACAGTGGTGGTGTGTGTGTTCATGTGTGTGTGTCTGTGTGTGAGGTTGGAGAGATCCCTCTGCCTGTACCTCAGTCCTCTTTCTTTGTTCAGCCCTACTATTTCATTAAATTAGCTAGCTAGCGTGGAGGTATTTTCTTGGATCATGACATTAGGTCTGTCCATCCATGCTTTGTCAGTTACCTTTATTAGCAAACCCTTCCCTATTTCATACACACACACACACACACACACACACACACACACTACCTGTGGAGAGAAAACTCATTAAGTTTCGTAAGGAACCAGTGTGTCTCAGAAGTTTTCAATTAGTCAACAGAAGAGTGAAGCATTAGCTTACTAGCCATATATAACACAGCAATGGCCTCGACCGGACCTTGTCCTAATTAAAGCAGTGCATCACATCTGGGCATCACTGGGGATGGTGCCTCTGAGCGATGTGTGTGTGAGTGTGTGTGTTTGTGCATTTCCTCTCGATTTTCTATTTGGTCCCACTTCGCCAAGTGATGTGCTGCTTATTAAGCTATTGTGTTGAATGCGGCTTCATGAGAAGCCGATAAAGTCATTAGCAGAAAATACTAAACGTGAATGGAAGAGGAGTCCATTTTAGTGTGTGTATGCGCTGGTCACCCACTCCCAAACGGAGGGGCTGTGTTATCAGCTTCCAAGCACAAAAGAAAGGAGGGAAGGCGTAATGAGCATTGGAGCTTTCGTTATTCACAAACCCTCCTCCCCGATTTCTTTCTGAAGATGAATGTGGTGCCATTGTGAATAGTGAGTTATCAGCACTGTGGGGGTTCCTCCAAATTAGGGGTAGGGTAGATTGTACATTAAAGCATGTGGCAAGATGCCTTCTCCCTCCCTCGTTCTCCTTTTCTCTCTATCTCTCTATCTCTCTCTCTCTCTCTCTCTCTCTCTCTCTCTCCAATTTCTCTTTTCAGTAACCTGCGCCTATCTTTGGAGAGTAAATTGCTGACAAGCAGAGAATGGCGGGCCACTGGGGGATGGATAGTAGTATCGGCAAAAAAAGAGAAGACTCATGCCTTGCCAATTAAAACCAGGCTTGTGTTTGTGTGTCATGTATGTTTTTGTATGTGTGTGTGTGTGTGTTGGAAAAGAAAAGAGAATGAACAGCAGATTGAGAAAAGCTCGTCTTGATTCAACGTTCCTGTTCATTGGAGCATTGCTGGGCCGCCATGCCAATATTAGTCCAGAAAACATCTCGCTTGCAGACGATGGCTCTATCTCTCCCTCATATTATCCAGTGCATATAAGAAGGTCTTGTTTTACATTTGTTTTTTTTTTGTGCAATACATTGTTACATGACCTCTCTTTACCCCTCTCACCTACTTCGTGCCTCATTCAGAAAACAGTCCAGGCTTCAATATGGAACAAACTCTTAAGTTCATTCCGAAAACATCAGGAACATTAGCCACTCCTTTCAAATATGCAGATGCTCTGTAGTGTTGTAATTCCTGCACATTAGTGATACATCAACCTGCTCGACACACAAAGATGGTAGTTAATTAATGACTCAGCTAGACCCACAATCCTTTTGTAAAATATTTTAATGTTATTCTGTCACTTTTTGACCTGCCCTACTCACACCCGTCCAACACAAGCAGCCAGCCTATGGAGCCTCGGCTCGACCCGCACATCACTACTGATCTTCCAACTCATCTCAGTAACACAATCACTCGTCTCTTTAGTGTGAGTGGACGGGCTACAAATATGGTTGTGACATCACAAACAAATACAAAGAAGCTGTTTTTGCAGCTTGTATGGACGTTCCATTTTGAAATGTTAACAATGTGCAGTCGTTTGGAAAATCGAGGAAACTGTAGTTTTTTTCCGTCATATGACCCTTTAAGATGACTGAGAAGCCTGGCTTTGTTGCTCCTCAGTCGGGTGCTTTATTGAATGTGCATGGCGGCCTATTTGCTTCCCCGTGCTCTACCAAACCCCAGAAGAGTTGCCAAGCCGAATGTAATGAGAGCAAGGGTGAAAAATCCCCAGAGTGGACCGGGGCTCCTGGCCTGCGATCCATCATCAGCGAGAGCGTATGCAGCTCTAATTGTTGTGTGTGAAACTCTCTTAATCCTTGCCTGCTTCTGCTGTCACCAAACGTTATTTATACCCTCATACCTGCCTCCTGTTTTCTATTCCGGCTGTCTTCCGCCCACTCCTTCATTTCCTCCCCCACCTTATCTCTCAGTCTCTCTCTCTCTCTCTCTCTCTGTCTGGATGGAATGTACACTAGAGACTGTCTCTAGTGTAGGATGACAGGCTTGTATGACAGAGAGGAAGTCAGGTTTAAAGTGGAGTACAGCTGCATGATACATTGTTAACTGTTACTGCAAAACAGGGCTATACCGATATTGAAGAAGGCTTCAGTATTCAAAATAACCTTAAACAAGTGGTCACTGACCATCTCAAACACCAATAACCAGTCATAATGATTCACAAAGTTCATTATTTTATTTAAAACAGTACAGTAAACTCTCTATTTGATACCTTTCTTGATAGATGAGCCTTATATTAATATATTCTTTTTTTCTATTTTCAGTCTATTACAGCTCTCACATATGTATTAATGGATCGCCTACAGCTTATAAAGGTATTATAAGGTTTATTGTGATTAGGAGTGGGTGATATGACAGCAAAGAATCATCATGAAACCTTTTCTTGATACACAGTACACATCAGTCAGCAAAACTAAATCCAGCACTAAATCCAATGTAAACCTAAATGCAAAGTGCAAGTAAACAGTGTACCGTAAAAATGCAAATGAGTAAAACACAAACTGCAACTTGACTCATGTGGTCAGTATTCTTCAAATAACGACTTTATCCAGGAAATCGTGACGTTATTGTGACATAATGTATCACACTAACAATCATATCGTTATATTGCCCACCCCTAATGACCAGAGTATAGGCATTTTTCACTACATCATGCGAACCTAGATTGAAGGAGGGGTGAAAAGACATTGACGTTTGTGTGTGTGAAAGAAAGGGAGTGTGTGTAATTGACAGAATCTCTGGTCAGTACTATCAGGCCAAGCAGAAAGCTGGGGCCTCCCTATGATTCTGACCCGTAAGTCCAGTGTGGGAACATTTTCCAGGCACAAAGAGGTACTGTAACATACTCTGATAGCGACACTAGTGTTCATATCCTCCCGGTACTGTAATGTGCTGCTGTTCTGATTAGCAGTCATGGGGAATAGTGAACTCTTGTGTTTGTAATCAGTCCTGACTGACCCTCCTTTCAGTTGCGGAAAGGTCAGCTTGCTCCAGCCACGGACTTATCCGAACGCAGGTCGTCCTGCTGCACCGAGGCTTCATTTCTCATTCATTTTTCACAGCCTCTGGCTCTGTACTGCTATCAGTCCTCCAGCAGAGTTGTGCCATCAAACAGCAGCCAGACGCCAATCTGCTCGTGTTCCTCTGTCTGCACAGCTGTCTGACAGAGCAGAGGAGCAGTGAGGCATTTTGTGTGTGTGTGTGTGTGTGTGTGTGTGTGTGTGTGTGTGTGTGTGTGTGTGTGTGTGTGTGTGTGTGTGTGTGTTTGTGCACGCACTACGCTCACATGGCATGTTTTTTGTCGCCGCTGTGTGTTTACCCACACTGTCTGCTTCACTGGTGGATTTAGGTGTTTTTTTTAAGTGTTTTGGCTCTTAGCCGTCATGCTTTATGAGATTTCTTTTACTCACAACCCATAGTAGTTTAAAAATGAACCTTTTCTCTGCTCACATGTGTTCCCGCTTTCTATTATTTGCATGCATCAACACAAAATAAAATACAGAAATAATAAGACTGTGGAAAAGAGCGCTCAGCTTAAATGACTGCAGTTAATTTTTTTTTTTTTTTAAATATTTGGACTTTTTCTTTTTTCTCTCCTCCCCCCACCATTTTCTCTTTTTCTTTTTTCTGTCTTTCTCTATTTTGCTCATTCCCCCCCTCTCCCAGTCTCTGTGTTGTAACCAGTGCGGTGAGTCATGTGTTATCAATACCTTATCAGTTGCACTTAGCTGAAATGACTGCAATTAATTAATTTGGCAGTATTTTCGACAAGTCTAAAGACAGCTTTTCATGTAACAGCAATGATACATTTCTTTCATGGGAAGATATTTTCAGTTGAGCATCCCTGTCACTACATTGTGTTAACTGGTATCAAGGCTGATAAAACTCTACAGGACGTTTCGAGCTGTTAAAGAGGGTCAAAAGTGTTGCGAGAGTTAAATCGGCTTTACGACGGCTGTGCTCTCAGGCCTGACATGTTCCGTGTGTTTGGTGTAGTGGACTGGCGGGCTGTGTGTGAGCAGGTGTTTATGTTTGTGGCTGATTGATGTGCTGAGAGGTGAGAGAATGCCCTCCGCAGGGCTGCGGCCTAATCCCCCCGACAGGCCTCCAGCGGCGGCTGTGTATTTGCTAAAGGGTTAGGCTTAATCCATTCACTGCCTGTCACTCTCTCTCTCTCTCTCTCTCTCTCTCTCTCTCTCTCTCTCTCTCTCTCTCTTTCTCTCCCTCTCTCTCTCTCTCTCTCTCT
>JBBPDB010000036.1:4780301-4793851 GCA_037974465.1 Brachypetersius altus | reverse complement strand
CGCAGATCCGGATCACTTTACTGAGTGACTCAGAGGGAGTCGGATCCGAAAAAGGATCCGAGTATCCCAGCTCTACTCTTTACACATTTTTCTGAACAGCTGACATATCTTTGGCAACAGAATTCAGTGCATGTGTTTGTAGCACATTTTTTATTTAGTATTACACTAAATGCTCAAAACTAAAATCTGCCAACTGCTTGTTAGAGGAGTGAATATCATTCAATTCCAAACCAGCTTGATCTCTATTAAACACTTACATTGAAATTGCTGAACAGGTTACAAGCTCAGTTTGAACAGCCATGAGTGCAGTCTTCCAGCAGCATCTCTGTACTAGCTAGCTAGCCTGCATACTTTCATTTACTCCAGTTATATCTGAAAACAATTCCGATTGGCAGGAACTTTATGCGGACTGCTTCTGGAGTTCAAACTGATTGAGTCTTGGAAGTCTTGCAAGCTGTGCCAAATTAATCTTTTGTGCAAAGCTGACAACTGCAGGCCACTCCTAACAAGCTAGCATTTAGCTTCACAAAAAATATTCCCTTCAAATTTATAGATTAGTATCAAATATTTGTTGTCAATCTAAAAACAATCCAGAGCATCTCTAAGCATTTCCCAGTTGCAATATGTAGCTGTATAATCCTACAAAAGTATTTTTTGTATCACAGAGGCTTAAAGTAGACCCATACCTTCCCTTTTCCAGCACGAGGAGACAAATATTTATTCGCCTCACGCAAGGCTCATTGCACATATCGGACTATATTTCTCACATTCACAGATTCTCTCTCTCTCCGTAATGGCTTTCTTTACATTGTTATTGATTTCAGATTACCATCAGCTCAGCTCCCTGTATTAATGCTTGCCAAATGCTTCATTGCTTTGTGAACATGGGATCAATAAGTGGATAATTTGATGCACGGAGAAGACTATTAGCTCTGCAGCTTATGAAGAATCCTCTGGATTATAACGTCCTTCTCCTGTCCTTTTCCCCCACCTTTCCAGAGGCCCTTTCCATCCTCTTTTCATATCGCTCTCAGTTCTTCGGTCAGTCTGTCCCTAGTTGCCCGTTGCCTGTGGTCACCGATTCCGGTTTGCTGGCATTCCAGAGAGCACTGCATCTTTTTAGCAGACTTCCTGTAGGCCGCATTTCATCCACGGACCGCTGACCATTCGGAACGGCTCGACTGATTTGAGCGTGGTAAACAAACAAAGCAGAAGAAATGAGGTAAAGCCAGAAAAGAGCCGAGATGAGCTTCACTCTTATGGGATTTCGAGGTAACGTGCTCATCTGAAGACATGTCAGGATGTTTAGATGCAACAAACCAAAGCCGTCCTGTTTGAAACAACAGCGAATTTCCAAACAGTGCCCTTCCAAACACTAAATTACCAAGCGGCAATTTCCGCACATCTGCCCGACTTGGCAGCTCAGAAATTCATTAGAGACTTTAATCCCTTTTCACAAAAACGTCTGCTTGCTTTGTAGGTACTGCAGTCGGACTGTTTCTAGTGTTTATGTTTCTGTCTATGAATGTTTGATTGTAATGTATTCATAATTTGGATGGATTTTCATATTTATAGCAAGTATTTACAAAGTATTTACCCTCACACACACACACACACAAATCATTAGTTTCGTTCCCCCTCTTATCCACCCAGCAATTTTATGAGTGAAACACGCTGGAATTTGCACTGAAAAGAAAATGCAGTCCAAGATTAGTCTTAATCTATGTCCTTTCATTTCTCATTGTAGTTGTTGGTTTCATTGTAATTGTTTTTACACTCAATAGCAGTACCATCTTTCCATTCCAACATTTACAAATCAGTATCTTTTCTCATTTTTTCACATTTCCGAAGCTATGGCAGCTTTTTCTGGGAACAATTTATCATTTAAAGCTGTTCTCATTTGCTTTTTAAATGCCATTTTTTCTTAGTCAGCATAAAATGTCAAACACAGTAATGCCATCACAGTGGAAATGCTTTATACATTTTTACAGCTAGGACAGAGATTAATTTCTAGTCACCCTAGCATCAGTGCAGCCCCTCCTAGCATTAGTCCGGGGCGGGGGGGGCTTCTGTGTTCTTGGGGATCTGTGTTCGGGGCTTTAACTCTGCTGATTATCTGTGGCTTCTGCTCTCCCAGCAGAGACTTCCAGCAACTTTGCTTTCTGCAGTGTTTTAATTCAGCCTCCTTTGTTAAGTAATTTGTTGGTGCAGTAGCCTCAGGAGAGAGATAAAGAGAGATTTCTGAGAGAGGAATAGAGAGAGATACAGTGAATGGGAGAGAAAGTGTGTTCTTATTGTGCTGTTCAGAAATGTAGGGCTACATGTCCCATGTGACTCTTTGGTTTAAGAGGTTGTTTAGCAAAGTACAGGTGATATTGATTCCTTTAAATGAACAGAAGAGAGTTTTAATTGTGTCCTCAGCAAATAAAGTGTTTCTTATTTTCCCTTGTTTACCTGCTTTACCCCACATGTGGACAGTTAGCCAGGTTAAGCTACGCGTTAGCATCTAAACTAGTGAACTACACGGCTAAATCACACGCTTGTTTCAAACTGCATAATCTTACATAAGATCATATAAACGATTATGGTTTCTGACACTATATAACACTGTTGGCTTTAAGGCTGGATAGACAAAAGTATGCTACATAGTTTTAAAAAATGGTAGCAACCATTTTGATGACTGAATGCTTTAAGTTCTGAATAACGAACAAAACCAGGCAACTCACTTGAGTACCTTGTTATTCATTGCTTTTAGTGACCATGCACTTACGTTATAGATGGCATAATATTATGTGCACATATAAGATTTCTAATATTTTGTTTATTCATTGTATATCATTGTATAATGGGAAGAGCATAGACACCTTGGGAACGTCTCATCCAACGTCTCTAAAATCAAGGCTATCGATAGAGAATCTGTTCCACCTTTGCTGCAATATCAACCTCCACACTTCTGGGAAGGCTTTACTTGCCTTCGAGAGGATTAGTGAGGACAACTTTGGATTATAAACATTACTCCAACTCATACCAGAGACACTGGATGGAACATCATCACTGCAGTGCAGTTTCATTACACCAGAGCCCAGTGTCGAGGGTTGTCTTGCCTATCCTTGATATTGGGTATGGCGACGTTAAGGTGCTCCAGATCATCTCAGCTATTGCCAATACATTTTTATGGATATATACATGTTGTGTGTACACAGTTTAATACGTGTCAGCAATGGGAATTCACTAACCTTGAGAGTATTTGGACACTTTTGGACATACTTCGTCGTTTCGGTAGGTATTTTTTTCACATGTCCCACCATTTCTCACCCAGGATTGAGCCTCATCAGGTCTTTCTTCATTTCCTCCAGTCGGCTGGAAGTGCTCAGAGGTGTCAAAGTGAGTCCAACCTCCTTCCTGACACTAATCCTGTCACCCCTAACCTCCAGCAGGTACACACCGCAGCCTCCTGTCGCCATGCTTCAGTCGCCATGACGCCCCACGCTGCTGTCGCCATGACAGTACCTGACATCTTGGTCCCTGGGGGGATGGCGCTGCACAGAGCCGTCACGGTGGTGGCTGGCAGTGCTGAGGGAGGGTTAGCGGTTAGCGGTTAGCTGTTAGCGCTTGGATTGATACGTAGCAGTCACACTGCGGTGGCTCTCTGACAGTTCAGGCACTCTGTTGGGGGGCCCTGAGGTTGACCTCGCTCTGGGAAGAAATCATCTATTCGAGCACTCAGGACAAAGGCCAGTGATTTTGAGTGTGTGTGTGAAATAGAATGGGGGCTGGGAGAGAGGAAAAAGATGAGGGGATAGTAGATTTTTTCCTTCTATTTATTGGGTTTCCAGGAGAGCAGGCAGTCCTTGGATGCGCAGCAGGCATGCTTTCACTAAAGAGAGACGGAGACAGAGAAAGAAAAAAGCAGAGAGAAAGAGAGAGGGACTACATTATCACACCAATTTAAAACCAATCTATGTTTTTGCATTACCATTCACTCCAATCTCTGCCTTTTATCGCTGTTTTTCTTTCCTTCCCATCATTTCTCTTTCTTTCTTTATTTCTTTTCTTTTCTCTCTCTCTCTCTCTCTCTCTTTCTATCTCTCTCCCTCTCTCTCTCTCTCTCTCTCGCTCTGTCTCTCTCACTCCATGCTCTCTTTGTGTGCTTGACATTTTTCAGGTAAATATTTTTGGCCGTCTGTTGAGCCAGACAGGCATGAGATTAACATAAAGTCCCGTTTTCATTATACTGTGGTTATTCTGCCATCTCTCTCTCTCTCTCTCTCTCTCTCTCTCTCACACACACACACACACACACACACACACACACACACACGTGTATGTATGTACGTCAACATACACAAACACACACATATGAGTGTGAGTGTGTGTGCACAATATGATGTGTTATTTTTGGGCTATTCTATCACACCTTTCAGGAAAAATGCCCGTATTTTGCTTTTTTTTAATTGCCTTTAGATGCTGGTGAAAGCATAATTGACACAAACAAGTCCTGTCCTTTGGATGTTTTCCACATTTAATTTGAAATAATTTTATATAAAAAAATCTAACAGTGAATGATTTATGTGTTTTTTTTGTACTGCAACCCACTTACCTGAAAAACACTATTATTGGTGCCGCATACACACCCCTATCATTTATTATTGCTTTCAGGATGTACAGGGTCCTCATCACAGCACCAGACCATCAACGGACACACTCTTCATTCCCCACCCTCTCAATTAAGCCCCCACTGTTCATCCACAGCTAATTAGCGAATGTGTAATTAAACAGCAAGGGACTGCCGGTCAGGTCCCTTACACAGCCCCGGCCCCTTTGCGGATGCATATTAATTCATTTTCACGCATTTTTATTGTATCCGGGTCCGGATGTGGCTCTGTTTATGCTGCTTCTGTTTGTACATTAATCTTCATTGTTTGCGCTACAAGTTTCTCCCACCGGTCGGCATTTGGACAAGCTTCTACAGAGGATGACACATATCTCTAAAGTCTGAGTAAATCATTCGCCAACAGCACTAAATCACCCTCTCTCTCCTTCCTCTGCCTCCTTATTCTTTCTGTCTCCCTCTCCTTCTCTCTTTCTTTCCTGTCTCTTTCTCTCCCTCTTTTCCTTTCTCTAGGTATCACACTCTTTCTAGCTCTTCCTCTTATGTTACCTTCCTCTATCTCATTCTGTTTCTCTCTGACTTTCTTTCTTTCCTTCTTTTTCTACCACGGTACCTCCTTATTGCTTTCTTTCCCTCTCTTGCTTTTTGTTGATTCCTTTCCATCTCTTTCTTTGTCTTTGTCTTTTGTCCTTGTCTTTCTTTCCTTCTCTCTGTATCTTCCTCTCTCTAGCTCTTTCTTCTTTCTGTCTCTCTCTCCTTTTCTCTTTCTGCCTCTCTCTCCATATCACTGGTGTGTGTGTGCGTGTGTGTGTGTGTGTGTATAGTCTGATCTGCTGAATGTGGTTTTGTGTTCACACAATAGCAAGTGATGACAGACTAGGATGCAGGAATATCCCAGAGTCTCCTGCATCCGTGCTGCTGGCTAGAGTGGAGTGCCCTTGCCATGGCGCCCCATAATCACAGGTTAATTGAGTTAATTTTGGGTGAGCGGAGAGAGCAGCTACATGTACAGTGCCGTTGCTGTTCGACACACACACCAGCCTCCTAATCTCCCTCTCTCTTACTGGGCTTGCTTGTACTGAGGGAATTCATACAACATTGTGTGTGTGTGTGTGTGTGTGTGTGTGTGTGTGTGTGTGTGTGTGTGTAAAATGTCTGGCATGCCTGTCACCACTCTCTGTGAGCTATCATCACCCAGTGCTCTACTGGCCTATTTTTCTGTCACCAGCACAATCAACAGTACATTGTCTGACAGGTACAGCCTGCTTAAGTTGGCTAAACATTTCAGAAATAAGCCTTATTCTGGAGTAGCCCAAGACAGGGAGAATTTAATTATGTGTGTGTGTGTGTGTGTGTGTGTGAGTGCCTGGACTACAATACATTGCTCCTAAATCTTATGTTATCCCTGGATCCATATCTGGTAGAGAGGTTGGGAAATCCCTGGTTGCAGTGACCCCCAGAGTTACTCACAGTTAGGAAATGCAATGAATTTGGCCCTTTTAAATCACAAAATCAAATATATTAGACAAAATGTTAGCTCCACTCATTTAAATGGTGACTTCAACTCTATGTCAACACACAGAAATAACATGTCTGTCATGTCTGACTTTGATCCTTTGAACACAGGACTCTCAAGGTGCTACATCTATGTGCTTTTTAAAAAGTGATTTTTTTCTTAGCTTAACTCAGGACCTGTTGCAAGCTTCCCTGTGTCATATTTCCTATGATTGTGAAGCACCAGCTATCTTTATTATTGGATTCACTGTTGCGTGAGTGTGTGCACATTCAGAATGCATTTCACATTATTAAGACTTAAAGGGTACATGGTTAAAGCAACATAGAGTTTCAAATGACAGGATTTTATTCATCAATTACAGTGTTTTACACATGAAATTATGGTGCACTGTGTCCTGACCATTCACAGTAAATCAAGGCAAAATGAACCCAGTGTGTTTTAATATATTGTGAAGCATATCAGAAAGGTGTTTGTTCTGTGTGTGTCTGTGTGTGTGTGTACAGCCTGGGTTTAGGTTCAGCTAAACTAGGATAAGCTTCATGTGTTATCTCAGTGGTCTTGTTTGTCCTGTCGCTGTAAGCTGGGCGTGTGGTGGGCTGTGGGCTTGTACACAGAGGACAATAGCAGAGTAATTGTGTTATTTGGATTAGGCTGATGTGTGTAAAGGTAGCAGAGTCAAAGTGTCGCAGTGGCTTTGCTCTGAAGTGTATTCCTTATCTTCAAGTGTTTCTTTAAACATGGGGCTGGCGTGTATGTGCTGAAACTGCAAATATGCTGGGATGGCCTTTCTGAACCCCATCCAGCTTGTTTAATCTAAATAATAGCTCAAAAGTGTCCCTAAACATGACAACAAGGTATTAACTTTTAGTTTTACTTATGTAGAAATGAAGAATGTATATCTCTGATTACTTTCAGATACTTTAGGAAATGATCCAGTGCATCGTAAAACCTTAAATTGCACCACGTTTTTATTCAGTTTAATTCCATTACTTTAGCTTGCAATTTTTCAATGTACTGCTTTTGATTGAGACACAATGCAACCAATCAGAGAAGAGCATATTTGCAAAAATCAGTCTAAAAAGCATTGCCTGATTACTTCAAAGGGATAAAGAGAGAATTATGAAGTTTGAATTATGAGTATTTTAGTACAGAAACCCACACATACATAGATTTCAGGAAGAAATACAAAAAAAGTATATTTATCATTTAATTGGTGTAAAACCTTCACATTATGGAGAGGTTCGGCAAGGTTCTTTACACTTAAACGTCTAAAATCTATAAAGAAGCACCGTTGGAAGGGTTCTTGAGGGAACCAGAAAAGTGGTTCTTCTACAGCATCGATCCAAAGAACACTTGACAGCTTCCCTTTTAGGAGTGTACTTCATTAAATATTATGATTAAAAATTGATAATACAGATACAGATATGTATGAAGCTGATTCACCCACAAATCAATAACCAACAGGTGCAGTTAACCAGCACTGTAGCTCAAAAGCTATACGCTCAGTTCATAACATTTCCATTTTCAGACAAAAGCAGCCCATTTTCTAGTGGAATCCATTCACCCGAGCCAGCTTAAAGCTGCATAGACATGTGGAGTGCTGTTAAAGAGCCTTTAATTAGATTTGCTTTCCTTTGTGTGTGGTTTTTTCTTGAAACCCAACAGGTAGAGCTCATGTGGCATGGTGGGTTTAGCCGAGTGGGGGGTTCTGCAGTCCGGAATATTTCTGCATCCCAGCAGCTGGGGCTGAGTTTTCCATATTAAAGAGGAAAGGGGAGGGGATGGGGGGGTAGAGGGGGTCTTGCTGTGCTCCTGGCTGTTGGAGGTGGTCCAGGGGGAGAGAGGGAGAGAAAGAGGAGTGCAGGGGGGTTGTCCCTGAGCTGCAGGCCTATACAGTAATCCCCTCATTAACTCACACAGGCCACAACCCTGCACTCAAGCTGAATTATAAACATATCCTGCTTTGTGTGTGTGTGTGTGTGTGTGTGTGTGTGTATGTGCATGCATGCTGTGTCCATTTGTGTGAATGTGTACTTGTTTGATTATCGTTTTGCTTTTTAATTATATTCCACAAAAAATCTCTCACTGGCCAGCAGTGCTCTGGACCAAGCAGCTAATGTTGCTAATATTTGTGTGTCAGTGTTATATGATTATTAGCAAACTGTGTGTAAAGGTGCCAAAAGCATGATTATGTTACTTTCTTCAGAATGAGTTGCAAAAGAGATGTCAGGTGGTTGTAAAGATGATGTTTGGTATATTTATATCCACCAGTGGTACGCTTGACGTGTGTTTGGTAGCCACATGTGTGATCTAACTAACTAGCAATGCTGCACTGACCAGCCCCATGAATTTGTCTCCTATGAGCACCCAAATGTGAAGAAAGCTGCTCTAGAGTGCTTCAGGGTGAGTTTAGATGGAGAGGGTCAGGTAAAATAGACTGAGAACCACTGGTTCAGGAGACTCTAGCTCAAAAATGGGAACATTCAATAGAGAGGTGAACTTCCAGTCATACACAGAAAAAAACAGCTAAAAACATTAGAAGCAGCCACAGTATTTTTATACTTTCCTCTATTTTTACAGATACCCCAAGTATCACCTTACTTGTACCTACATTAGCCTCATAGGTCCAGTATAAAACTAAACAATCAATCATGACTTAGGCTTGGGACACCTAATGTGCCTTGGTTCCTTTTGTTGAAGAGGAAGTTCTTATATTTGGTCACTATATCAAGCTATATATGCTTTAAATATGGATTTCCTTTCTAATGTTCTTCAGCTTCAGCTTCTGCGGGTATGCTTCAGAAAACTTTTTAAAAGAACCATTCTCCAATTATCAGCATCTCCTCATGCGAATCGTCATCTCTCTGCAGGACAATCCTTCTCAGGCCCGACTCTTCTGTCTCTTTATCCTGTCAAGAAGACAGCAGCAGTGTCCCCTGACATGCAGAGAGAACTAGCAGGACAAAGAAAGAGCGGGAGAGAATGTGAGAGAGAAAGAGAACGTCTGGCGTGTCTGCTTAGTTTGATATGTCCTCAGTTATCCTCTGCTGATACCAAGTTAATAGATCCTCATCCTCTTACAGATGGGGGCGGCTGACAGATATATAGCATGTGGAGCTATGAATTTGTCCCATGTGGCCTTTGCAGGGTGATCTAGGCGGAGAGCACAAATATGAATCTTACATTTTCTTCTCCGTTTGCCAAATATGCAGCATATAGAGATACTGGGTGACTGGAAGAAAGCTTGCTTTCAGGTTTTCTTTTTTCACTTTGAGTTTTTCCGGGAGAATATTTCTATTTCATTCATTTATTGATTATAAGGTTTTGATTGATAAAAATTTTGCAGCTTTTTTCAGTTGTCGGTTAAGATAAGATAAACCTTTATTAGTGGGAAAATGAACAATTCTGCGATTAAATCACAGGTACCATATCGCCCCCTACACATCCTGCAGTGCATTGCAATTTGTCAGAACATAAACTATATGAATGATCATACAGTGTTTTTTATAATTTCTCAACTGTCAACTTTGTTGACTAACCATTGCAGCTATCCCAAAAATGGACAGAATGTTTCATTTTTTTATTTTGGAATATGTTGACAATATTTAATTTCATATTTAATCTGTGCAAAGTGTGTCAAGTGTGTTTGTGTGACTGACTACATGTGTGAGAATTTCTGTGCTCATGCATGTGTGGCAGGTCACAAGGCCGTAGTGGGATAGAGAGGGGATCTTTTGTGTCGTCCTGGGGGCCGTAATATGAGGCTGGCGTCAGGGATCGTGTGTCGAACCCTGTGGGGTGCTCTCTGCCTCACTTCCTGTTGACAGCAGCACATTACACTCACACACTGCATTCATACAACCAGGGCCCACTGTTCTGCATGTGTGTGTGTGTGTGTGTGTGTGTGTGTGTGTTATCTCCATTCTCTACTTCTACATTGTAGACATTGTCCTACGTTCTCTTCACTATTCCCTACATTGGAACGTCTTGCTATTCCCTACGTTGTAAATATTAAATAATAATTCCCTACACTGTAAATATTGAATCGGATTTCCCTTCATGGTAACTACTCACAATTCCTTAGATTGTAACTACTCACTATTCCATACATTATAAATATTGAATCACTCTTTCCTACAGTGTAACTTCTCATTATTCAATACATTATAAATACTGAATCACTCTTCCTCACTGTAACGACTCACTATCCCCATCTAGGCCGACATCAAAGCTTCAGCCGCACTATACCTTACACTAATAATGAATTTGTGATTCGCTGACATTATACATGTTTGCTCATCACTGCAACAGTTTTCTGTTGCAATCTATTCAGAGTGCAGTGTAGTAGATCGTCTGTGTGTACACTGTAGTGTGGGATTATAGGAGCACGCTCTGTATCCTCCACTATGTTTTCAGTGTTTTTCTTGAATGTACCTTTTTGATTTAATTTTATTTAATGTCAGTTGTTCTCTCTGACTGAGGTGAGAACCTCAACTTTAACTCCAATAGATTTCCACCAGCTATGTGTTTTTTTTCTACGTCTCATGCTGTGAATAATTTATGGGCTCCTGTATCTGCTAGAGCATACCATTGGTACGCAACTTATTTCAGACATAGACAGCATGTTTGCCTGTGTGGCAGAGGTCATGGATTACATACAAGGCTGTATCTTCTTTGTGTGTTTCAGACCATGCAAGCCTTTCTCGAGCCTGTTGTTACCTGAGGATGAGCTCTGTCCTATGAGTCCACTCCAAAGCCTTAATCCTTTTGTTCGGAGCTCCAGCTCTCTGCTCACCAGCGTCACTGACGCTCAACAGTGAAGAGAAATCAAATGCTTTTGTTGGGAGCTTTCCCCCACCCCCCGGCTTCCTTCTCTGCTTATTCCTTTGTCTTCCCCTGCCTCTTTCTCTCCGCCTCTGGTGCTATGTGCTCCCCTCCAACCATCTTGTGCTGTGATTATTGATTGTCTGAGGCAGAACTCCTGGCTAAATTCCTCCTGAGGTTCAGGATTGCTGAAAACCCCCCCCCCCCCCACATCCCACCCACTCACCCCGTCAACCCCTCCCAACAACAACCTCTTCTTCAGCAGACACCATACACCAGCGAAACTCTATCTGTTTGATTAGCCCCCCGGCCCTGCAGTCTGCTTATTCCGCCGACAAAAAGCTCTGCCACGCAATCGCGTTTCGCCAAAACTATGTGTTTAAATTGCAAAATGCTCCCTGTGTCTCAAGGACTGGGCCCGTAAAGCACATTCGGCAGTTCCGCCGATGAATATTCCTCTGGCGTCTGTGCTGAAGAAGTATGGATTTTTTTTTTTTTTTTGCATATTCCATAGCCAAGGGCGACACGCTTAATGAATAAAAGAGAAAGGAGAAACGCAAAGCTGATCATACAGAGTAGGAGGCTCACCCGGCCCCATCAAAGCTGCAGATAAATAATTGACTTCTTCACCAAAAGGAAAAAAAAAACTCTTTCAGTCTCCTGTGCTTCAGGAATGAATCCTTTAACATTTTCATTAAACTACACAGGGCATCTGATACAGTGAAACGATAATCAGAAATGTTAATATGTATTTAATGTAAGTTAGTGAGCCAATTCTGTGTCTGTAAATGGACCCACACTGTCGTGGCCCGGGCTGTCCGGACCCAGATTTCCCTTTTAACCATGGCAGAAGGTGGCAATGGAGAGAGACAAGCTGGTGGCAGCACCACTTGGTTTGGTTTTGAGTTTTGCGCTGTGTGCATGGAATGTGTCATTGCTGAAAAAACTATTTTGCACTAGACTTAATGAGATAAAATATCATTTAGTGAATGTATCACGTATAATAGCAGCTAGCTTCACAAACTGCATACGCTGTTATCTAGAGCGACGTACATCAATGCTTGTGTAGTCTATGTCTGTTCTATAGTTATACTTTAAGCTATACTTATACTTTTTACCAAGTTACCAAGTTAGCAAGTGCCCAGGGGCTTTTAAGTATAAAAAGTATGTATAAGAGATAAGAGAGAGGACTGGTTAGTCACCAAGGTGCTCCTTGGAGAGGTGAGTCTTCAGGTGACGCTTGAGGGATAAATCTGGCTGCAAGAGGGAGTTCGTTCCACCACTGGGGGACCATGACTGAAAAGAGTCTTGATGCATGAACTACATTAAACTATTTTGTTTAAAAAAGCAGTGAAAATGATTTTTCTGCTTTTCCTAGTGTACATTTCAAACCAGACATCATTAAACGTTCACCATGTTTGTGACGCTTATAGAAAGTGAGAAGTGCCGGAAGTCGCTCCGGATCAAATTTGGTTGAAAACGGTTTCAGATGTTTTCGTGTGGTGTACAGTGGCCTCAGTAGTGGTCAGTAGGCCTGTCAGTAACATTACACACCAACTCATCATGTATTTGAGCATGAGTGCGTGTTATTTGAGAGCAATCATTTGAGGTAGTGCTACTGATTTTAGCTGTGTGGCACGCCTTTGTCTCTGCTGTGGATAAAAGCACCTGCTCTGTCTGTGTTATGGGGCGTACCTTTGAATGACATTCGTGTTTTCCAACTGACTACACACACAGCAGGTAGCAGGCCGTACATGACTGACACTTACAATTTAGATACAAATAAATCTATTGTCCACACCTCATGTCCTGCCACTCCAGCTCCCATACTCATCAAAACATGGGAGCCACAGCGGCTGCGTTAGCAACTGTGCATCCATAACTGTGTGTCCGACACACTCCATTGCCGCTGAGGGGTATCACTGTCTCTATACGGGCCCACTGCAGCAGGAGCGCCACACACAAGCCCATTTCATTTCTTTTTTCCTGCACCTAAACGGCTCCTACAAACTTCTCCTGTTCGGACACTGCAGTAGAGACTGTACGCTTGCACCATTTTTCGGCATTTGATGGTCTCACCATTTCTTATAACAATAACACCGATAACAAAAGCCTCTACTAAACAGATGAAGTGCCGATTAATGGAAATCTACATATAATTGCCTATACTGAACTGAAATAAGCAACATTTTGCTGATATATTTTCTTTAATGAACACAGGCAATGGGTAAAACATATATTTTGAAAAAAAGAATAAAAATGCATGAAGACAAAAATAAAATGTCTTTGTAGAACAAAGCCTTTGTAGAGGAAATTAGACTTGTTCATCTGTGAGGTGGTGAACATAGGCTATTTTTAGGTCAAATGCATAAAAACGCATCTGACATCTAGTCAATATATTCAGCTCCTCTCATTGTGAGTTTCTTGTGAGAATATAATAAGACTCTTTCATTTAATTCTAGATGTTTGCAGAAATATTGACTTATTTTATGTTCGAATATAGGGCACGGCGATTAATTGAAATCGACATTCAGAACCTATAATCGATCGAATTTTTCCAGGTCGATTATTTTGATTACTTTCCCTTTAAAAACACTA